>JAPMUY010008107.1:60000-64779 GCA_026901105.3 Galaxias olidus
AGATCATAAATTGAAATGATAATACAACGTGATGGATTATAAAAAACAAAGAGAGACAGGTTTGGGAAGAGCAAAAGAAAAAAAGGAGCTTGCTGAAATGAGTCAACAGCTACAAGTGTCGTTTCAAGTGATGCAGATTCGCTGGTACAGCTCAAGCCTGTGCGAAAATACATAATTATCAATGACAGATCTAACTGGCAAGTGATCGTAATTGTATGCGAGTTGGCAAAAACCAACATCAGCCACAATCTAGGTGACTTGCATGTATTACGTTGTTATGATTTGCCTTAACAGAAAAAAAATTATAGAAAAAAAAGACCAAACAATCCTCTTGACACAACCGTCTCCAACCGTCATCAAACCCCCTCTGTCATCACGTATTTAGAGCAGGCCCTCTGTACGGCTGCCTCCTTCTCCTGTCGTTTCCTTCTTTCCACCATGAATCCCTCCAGCCGTCCCTGCTCCTCCTCCTCCTCCTCCCGGAGGGAACGCCGGCAATCTGAATATCCTTACTGTCACGCGGCTCACACACCTCCGCCGTCGCCGCCCCTCTTCATTATCCCAGTTAGCCCCCCCCCCCTCTCTCGTCTTCCTCTGCTCCCGCCTCCCGGGTCCTCGCCGGGGCCGGCCCAGAGTTATGTCGACGTTTTAATGAAACGTCAGCAGGTAATATTTATAAGATATTGAGCCAGCACATCCCTAATACAATGGGAGACAATTAACACCAATTCATATCGCCTACTAAATCTGCTGCCAGCGCCGGCAGCCCCCCGGTGTCCGCATGAGCGGGATGACTGATGGCCGGGATGGCGCGCCGGGATCTGGAGACATCATTTAACTTGGTGAGGGGATGCTTCCGAGACACTTCAGCGACGGCAGGGCCCGGTGATGGACTCGATCCCTCCTTTCAACACCCCTCGCCCCCTCCCACCCTCCAACCCAACGATCCCCGATTCCCCTCCCCCACCCCCAGCCGTCCTACAGCAGCCAGAGATGATGTGAGAAAGATGCGACGGCTGTGTGTTCTCCAGCTGTCAGAGTCTTTAAGGCGCCCGCAAAGAATTGAAATCAACTCCCCGCCCGAGGTGTCGTTTAGTGTCGCCGCGTGATGGACGAGGTAAGGAAATCAACATCATCGCTCCGCAGCCCACGATGTAGTCCTCGGCGTTCTGGAACGCCGTCAGCCACGAGATGCGCTCGCGCCGAGCCGGGAACGCCGGCCCCATCAGGACGGTGTGTGTTTACTCTGCGACGAGGTCGAGGCAGGAAGCTGGAGGCGGTGGCCTGGCACCGACTCGTAAACAAGGCCAAGGCCATCCGGCCCCCCCCCCCGCCCGGAAGACGGAGGCAGTCCTCTGAAATCACCCACACATTCCTGTCCACAGCACGGACCCACAGGGTCGCGCTGCACGCTCTAGCTCGTGGTTATCTATACGCACCGCCTCCGAAACTCGCCTTCCCGGGCCCACGTACGGTGCGGTCCGTCGTGAAAGGTCAACGCTGCTTGTGTGATGGGAGCGGCGTGGGGAGAGGGGGATGGATGGAGGAGACGCCGGGGTCATACCTCACGCCCACTCCCACGGTGAGTCCAGCAGGCCGAGAGACAGACTGAAGTGGAGCTGTAGTCCTGTCGGACTCTCGGCACAGCGCCCCGCGTGATGAATGGGAAAGGCGCCGCCGTTTATGGATGGTCTCATTACCGGGACCGTCACAAAAGCCGTTGATGATGCAAGTCATCTAGGAGATGGAGTGAGGGGGAAATTAAGGAGGACGGAGGATGCAACACTGTTGCAATATTCTTTTCCAAAAACATTGTGTTTTTTTTTTTGTTCCGTGATGGAGTGGGGTCTGTTGTTGGTGCACCCAGGCGAGCACAAACACTTTCCTCCCTGTGACAGGCCCTCTGAGCATTCCTAAAGGAAAGGCGAAGGTGATGACATCCCCACTGGGCACCTTCTCATTATATTCCCCGGGAGCCTTCGGTATATTTAGAATCGCCTCGTCGCTAATATGGGTTTTGTGAATGGAACTCGCGTCCTCTACTGACATGCTGTTCAAGATTCTCTGTACAATCTCATCTCAGTAATGAAAAAAAGAAGTTGTTACCAAAAAAGGACAGAGGTTAATGAAATGGTAGCTATCTGGTCCACTGAAGTTCCAAAATAATATACTGTGTACTGTTTTGTGGTGGCCTGCTGGTTAGGATTGCTATCTGGTCACCAAGGAGTTTAAATTTGATCCCTCACCACCCCCCCTTAAATAATTTTTAAGATTTATTTAAGATTTATAATTTATAAAAAAGGTAACTCTAACATAGCAAGGCATGGCTAGTAGAATACACAAAATATCTTTTCAAGATTTGGTGAAAGATAAAGAAACGATCAGACGTGCTCTGTATATTTGTAATGGTCTGTAATACTCAACACAGCTATTGCTATGCTTTTTTAGTTTTTTTGGACAAAAAACTCAACTATCATTGGCTCAAACTTCCCCCTCACCATCCTTTTAAAGAAACAGTACAATAATTTATGTGTGGATTTGTTTTACAGACCCTGTATTTATATATAAAACAAAAAAATCTAAAGAATACAAAGAACTAGGAATAGTATTGTTCGAATTAAATGTATCTATTTATCTCTTCAAACACCGGGAATATAATTTGACGTTTCATCCAAAACCCTTCCCACCCCCTTTTCACCTGTGTTCTGCAACTGAACCTTATCACAAGATGAGCTTCCACTCCTACCTCCCCTGTGCCAGTTTGACAGGCTATCTACTGTCACGACTAAGACGAATCACAACACCCAGGCTTTGTTTAGCCAACGACACAGGCTAGCAGGCCGCCACACACCCCACCAAACACACAAACGCACCCACACACACACACATACACACTGATACTGGCCCTGACAGGTTCCCGAGTGATGGAGGTTTGTCTTTCTGGTACGGAGAGAGAGGTGGAGGTCTGGAAATGGCTGTGGCAGGTTATAAATGGGGAGTGAAGCCGAGGTCAGAGCGACGGAGAGCCGGAGGAGGGGGATTGAGCCGGTCAGGTGGGGGGAGGGGAGGGGAACAGGAGAGAAGGAGGGAGGGAAAGGGAAAGAAGGGAGGGAAGCTGGGACGCCGGCTTCCATGCTGGAGACCAGGGGCTTGGAGGAGGAGGAGGAGGAGGAGGAGGAGGAGGAAGAGGCCGTCCGTCAGCTTTCTCCCCTCCTCGTTCCCCTGCCGAGTGATGGATGCGTGGAGAGCGTCTGAATTCCGCCCTCAGTGAAACCCGCACCCCCCCCCCCCCCCCCCCTCCTCTTGCCCCCCGCCTCCAGTGGCGTGCCTTGTCCACGGTGGCTCGCCCTGAGCCAGACAGTGATGGAGAGGCCACTATCATAGTGTCACCGGGCGGTTGGGGCAGAGGGAAGGGACGGGACATGACTATGGACCGTGGGATGGGACAAGATAGCCCAAGAACACAGCGGTGGAGCAAACCCCCTCGCCCCCCAGGCCTCCCCCGGCCCCGCCCTCCTCCCCCTGGTCCCCTGCTGGCTTCCATCCATCCATCTGACCCAGAACATATTCTCCAGAGAAGAAGAAAATTAAAGCGTTGGACACATTTGAATAGCACCAAAAAAAAATTTGATGCATTCTACAAAAAATAGGGCCCATCTTTGTTTTTCTTTCGTCTTTAACCGTTAAACGCGTGTATAGGAATTTCTCTGCTGAGTGTTGTGCCTTATCTCTGTGCTGCCAGCCACAAGTGTTCCCATTGAAATGCGAGGCATGCTTTTTAATCATTGCAGCGGGATCGGCAACGGCAGGCTAATCTCCATTTGAACATTTCACAGAGTGCCTGTGGTTATGTGCTTCTTCTCCAGCCTCCGCGGCATCCAGCTGGTGCAAGCCAAAGGGAGCAGCCTCTCCCACAGCAGAGGCCCTGTGGCAGGAGGAGGAGGAGGGGGGAGGGCTGCCACAGACTGGGTCGCTGACGCCATCTCCTACACTTGACCCCCTTCCTCCCCGTCAAGGTGACAAGGGCTCATGTGCGTCCTTCGTTTGACATCGGTTTGACCTGCTATCTGTCAGTATATGACCTACTGCACCATCCTTTAGGGGGAAAAAAATATATATATATATATTTTTTTTTTTTTCATGTAAATCACCTTTTACATTTCTTATTTGAGTCTGTAAGGTGTCCACTGGGGGGAATAATCCTCAGGAAGGCATGCACTAAATGAACATTGGGGTGGGTGGCGGGGGGGTTATCAAAAACGCATTTATCGCTCAATGAGCCCTGAAATGTCAAAAACGCTTCACTGATTGTTCCCTGACCCCTGGCTGAGACCCACTCTGTGGACCCCTCCACCTCCCCACCCCCGCCGGAGGACAGCACACCTCCGCCAACACAGCCAACCCCGCTCCCACAATGCATTACCCTCCGCGGTCCAGTAATCTCCGCCCCTCGTCACCGAAGCCAGAGCCCGTCGCTGCACAGTGCAGTCACTTCTCTTTCTCTCCGTCTCTCTCTCCATCTCGCTCCCTCTGCCCAGCCCATTTCCCAACACTGCCACTCCGGCTCCTCCACTCCATCAAGGAAATGCCCTGAGAAGGAGAGAGAGAGAGGGAGAGAGGGAGATAGAAAGAAAGAAAGAGAGAGAGAGAGAGAGGGAGGGAGGAGAGAGAAAGAAAGAAAGAAAGATAGAAAGAAAAAGAGCGCTCCCTTCAGTGCGGTTTCATTTCCTAACCCTGTCATTAGACAGTTCATTTATCCCCTTAACCAGAGCCACTATT
>JAPMUY010008108.1:0-64907 GCA_026901105.3 Galaxias olidus
GATGCGTCGACCTCCACCGTGAAGGCCAGAGCAGGGTCCGGGAGCTACACCACTGGAGCCGAGGTGAACCGCTCCTTCAGCTCACGGAACGCCCGCCAAGCCCCAGACGTCATGAGGAAGGCCCCGGGCGGGCCGCGGGTCAAGGCGAAGGGAGGTCGACGCATCCAGTTGGGGCGTGTGTGGAGTGCTCTCCCAGCGCTCCCAGCTGGACAACAAACTCCATCCCTGCGCCTGCTTCTCCCGTCGTCTGTCACCGGCCGAGCGGAATTACGACGTGGGGGACCGGGAGCTGCTGGCCGTCAAGCTGGCCTTTGAGGAAGGGCGGCACTGGCTGGAGGGGGCCCGGCACCCGGTCCGGAGGAGCGGCAATGGGTTCCGGCCGCCCACGTCCTGGATCCGGAGCTGGTCCGGGAGTACCATCGGGCCTGGCCGGATCGCCCGGAGCCGCGCCTCGGGGAGGGGGCTCTGTGACGCTCAGGAACAGCCTCACTCCAGGAGGAAACGCACGGGTGCCTAATTGGATGATGTGTGTCACCTGTGGGGTTCTTGGGGTGATTGTTTGGTTAATTCACTTGTGTATATATATCGCACTATGGTGGTTGGTTCCTTTGTGCGGTCATTAAATGTTGTTCCCATTAAATTACTTGATCATTTGGATTACGTCTCCTCTCCCTCTGTATGGAATTACTGCTAGTGGGTTCTTATCACCATCTTCCACCACCCGTTATGACAATAATCAAGAAAAGTTAATTTAATTTAAAATAGTAATGAGGATACATGCAATACAGAAACAAGTTACTAAAGCATGTCTAGAATTGAACCACCCACTAAATTGAGCTCTAAGCCCTTCCAGGTTAAGACCATCATGAGTTTGTTAACCATTGTACTTAGTCTACTACTATGATCCTTAGTAATGTTGACCTGCCAAGAAATAAACACTGTTATAGAACATGAGAAGCGTTAACTTATCAGGATCAAAATACCTGAACTTCTGTGGAGTCACTATTGATGTGACTGGGATTTCATTTTTAAAAACATTGCTTGAGTTAACCTTCCAATCAAGTTTGCTGTCAATAGTAACACCAATATTTGTGTATCTGTTAACCCTTTCACTTTCCACTCCTATGAATGATTGGATTGATAGATTTTCTTCTCGATTACCTCTTTGGATTTGCTAATATTAAGTTTCAGATAATTTTCTGAATACCAGTCAGTAAGAGAATCAATAAGATTTTTATGTGCTAGTGTATTATCCTCAAATATACAACTAACAATATAATCTGAATTTGTTTTGCCTGTATGTACTCTTTTGTTTATGTTGAAGGTGAGAAGTATACGTCTAAAAAGAAAGAGACAGGACTGTCCATCAAGGTAAAACAAATCAAGGTTTTCTTCAGGTTAAAACATATCCTTCTGGAATAACGTCCAAGGAGAATTACAGAGTAATGTGAAGGGCTGAAAATGACAGAGTACCAGGAAAGAACATGTTTCACACTCATTCATTATATTTAGTATCATCACACCAGAGGGGTAACTCTTCTACATGTGGAGGAGGAAATACAAACTGCCACAACATCTGGCAACACCTGAAAGAGGTAACAAACTGCATTGTCGACAACTTCTATAGATTTGGTGTCCCAGAACGACTGTTTACAGGCCATAGTTTGTGAATTGATCCAAAATGTTAATTCCATGTTTTATTTATTATGACAGGTTATGGAGTTTGTGACATGTTAGGCATCAAAAGAAGCCTCTGCTCATATTACAGACAGACTAATGGCTTGGTTGAAAGACTGAATGGCACCAATCAACGGTAGGCTTTAGCTTTAGAGAAAGGGCAGTTACAATCATTTGGAAGACCATGGCAGGGTAAATTATATCTTTACATTTACTTTGATATCAATAAATGTTTTAAGGAATAAGTCATGAAACAGTAGTATCATGTTCTCAGGATTTATTGTAGTTTATTAGAAAAATTACTCAAATATATCTCATAATGATTGCCACTATATAAAAACCTCCGACGGATATTCCACAGCTGAACAAAAACTGAAAAAAGATGAGAAATGTGAAATTTACAATTTAAATTGTTTGGTCCTGCACCTGATCATTCATTGGAGGTGTTCACATTGACCACAAGGGAGCAGACAGAGAAAATAACTAGGAGTTCTATTACAGTGCCTTGCAAAAGTATTCACCCCCCTTGGCATTTTTCATGTTTTGTTGCCTCACAACCTGGAATTAGAATGGATTGTTTGAAGGTTTGCATCATTTCATCCACAGAACATGCCTAAAACTTTGAAGATGTGATTTTTTTTTTTTTGTGAAGCAAACAACAAATAGGACAAAATAACAGAAAACTTCAGCGTGCATAAATATTCACCCCCCTAAGGTCAGTACTTTGTAGAGCCGCTTTTTGCGGCAATTACAGCTGCAAGTCGCTTTGGATAAGTCTCTATGAGCTTGCCACATCTTGCCACTGGGATTTTTGCCCATTCCTCAAGGCAAAACTGCTCCAGCTCCTTTATGTTGGATGGTTTCCGCTTGTGAACAGCAATCTTCAAGTCTGATCACAGATTCTCAATTGGATTGAGATCTGGGCTTTGACTAGGCCATTCCAACACATTTAAATGTTTCCCCTTAAACCACTCGAGTGTCGCTTTAGCAGTATGCTTCGGGTCATTGTCCTGCTGGAAGGTGAACCTCCGTCCTAGTCTCAAATCACAGGCAGACTGAAACAGGTTTTGCTCAAGAATATCCCTGTATTTAGCACCATCCATCTTTCCTTTGACTCGAATTAGTTTCCCAGTCCCTGCTGCTGAAAAACATCCCCACAGTGAAACATGGTGGTGGCAGCATCATGCTGTGGGGGTGTTCTTGGGGTGATGGGATGTGTTGGGTTTGCGCCAGACATAGCGTTTTCCTTGGTGGCCGAAAAGTTCAATTTTAGTCTCATCTGACCAGAGCACCTTCCTCCATACATTTGGGGAGTTGCCCACATGCCTTTTGGCAAACTCAAAATGTGCCATCTTATTTTTAACACTAAGTAATGGCTTTTTTCTGGCCACTCTTCCATAAAGCCCAGCTCTATGGAGTGTACGACTTATTGTGGTCCCATGCGCAGATACACCAGTCTCTGCTGTGGAACTCTGCAGCTCCTTTAGGGTTACCTTTGGTCTCTGTGCTGCCTCTCTGATTAATGCCCTCCTTGCCCGGTCTGTGATGCCTCTTGCTTAGTGGTGTTGCAGCCTCTGGAACCTTTCAGAAAAGGTGTGTTTATACTGACAGATCATGTGACACTTAGATTACACACAGGTGGACTTCATTTTATTAATTATGTTACTTCTGATGGTAATTGGTTGCACCAGAACTTTTGAGGGGCTTCATAGCAAAGGGGGTGAATACATATGCACATGCCAATTTCCAGATTTATTTATTTTTTTATAATATTTTATATATATTTTTCTCATTTCACTTCACCAACTAAGACTATTTTGTGCAGATCCATCACATAATACTCAGATTAAAAAAACATTTAAATTACAGGTTGTAATGTAACAAAATAAGTAACAAGCCAAGGGGGGTGAATACTTTTGCAAGGCACTGTATGTGTGGGAATGTATGAAGCACAATAATACATGAAACATAGCTATCTAAAACCACAATTAACATCTTCCCAGCTACTAGTACATATCTTCCAACAATCAAACATAACTTCTAAGATAATTAGCCTGTTCTTTCACTTGCAATAAATCACAAGTGTTTTCACAATCCACCAACAGGAAATGTTCAATTCATATATCATGTAGTTCTCTATAGGATTAAACTACTTCTTTGCTGCCAGCTGTCCTCCCTCTCCTTCTCCCCCTCCATCCCTCCCTCCAGGAAAACACCAGCATGACAGTGAGATATATTCTTCCAATTACTGGTGTCCCAAAATATATTTTATATACATTGTTGTTTTCCTTGGGGTCATTAAAAAGACACATATACACACACATATATATATGTATATATATATATATAAATATATATATATATATATATATATATATATATATATTAAATAAAGTCCCTGACATTCGCCCAGTAGCTGCGCTGTTCTCTTAAAGTGTTTGAGTGTAGTTGAGATTAATTGATGACTATATTCTGAAATTCAATGGATTTAGATTTAGGTGTTTGTCTACATTGTGGGTCCTTTAACTCAATTATTTCCCCTTAACAATCATACATTTTTGTGTAATTCCTTGGTGTCGATGAAGCACATTAAAAAAGTATTTGAAAAAAAAACAAAATAAATATTTTATTTTTAAATGGTTATTCTTGGGTGCCTCTCTCTTTCCTTCCAACTCACATGCCGTTTTCAGTGGTGAGCGCGAGTTTACACCCATTGCTCATTAACATTTATCAGCTGAACTATATTATTGGCTAGGGATAGTAACATGCAGCTGTTGTCATGACTGCGGTCGGCGTTGCGGAGTCCGTGATTGGCCAATTAGATTGACTTGGATTTTCTACATCACAAATCAATGAAATTCACAACAGCTTGTAAAATAAGATAAATGTGTTGTCAGAGGCAAAATAGAGAAAACGCACAAGACATTTTTCATGTTGTCGGTACAATCCCTTTAAGTGATGACACAATGCTTAACAAAGAAATTATCCAAATCTTACATTAGGGGCCCTTTAAAGATCTCCCCTCAGTCAGAGCAGTGATATGGCTTTCCTCCTCTGAGTATTCTTTGGTGTCGTTGAATGCTTATCAAGTGAGCAAAGTTAATCCCAGTCAGAGCAGTATTATGGCTTTTTCCTGTGTGTATTCTCTGGTGTCCTTTAAGGTTTGTCAAATCAGTTACATGTTACTGCATTAGTTGGTGGAACCACTGAGTAAAATGCTTCCAACACTCAGATAAGTGCTGGTTTTTTTTCTCGTGCAGGTATTCTTCGATGTGTTTTAAGGTTTGAGATTATGGAGAAGTTCTTCCCACAGTCAGAGCAGGGGTATGGCTTTTCTCCTGTGTGTAGTCTTTGGTGTGTCTTAAGGCTTGACAAATGAGAAAAGTTCTTCCCACAGTCAGAGCAGTGATATGGCTTTTCTCCTGTGTGTATTCTTTGGTGTGTCTTAAGGCTTGACAAATGAGAAATGTTCTTCCCACAGTCAGAGCAGTGATATGGCTTTTCTCCTGTGTGTATTCTTTGGTGTCTCTTAAGGCTTGACAATTGAGAGAAGTTCTTCCCACAGTCAGAGCAGTGATATGGCTTTTCTCCTGTGTGTATTCTTTGGTGTGTTTGAAGGTATAGCAATCTAGAGAAGTTTTTCCCACAGTCAGAGCAGTGATATGGCTTTTCTCCTGTGTGTATTCTTTGGTGTTTTTTAAGGTTTGACAATTGAGAGACGTTTTGCCCACAGTCAGAGCAGTGATATGGCTTTTCTCCTGTGTGTATTCTTTGGTGATTTTTAAGGCTTGACAACGAAGAGAAGTTTTTCCCACAATCAGAGCAGTCATATGGCTTTTCTCCTGTGTGTATTCTTTGGTGTGTTTTAAGGTTGCCCATTTTTGTAAAGTTCTTCTTACAATCAGAGCATTGATATGTCTTTACTCCTTTGTGCTTACTTTTGTGTGTTTTAAAGCTTAACAATTGAGAGAAGTTTTTCCCACAGTCAGCGCAATGATATGGTTTTTCTCCTGTGTGTATTCTTTGATGAGTTTTAAGGTGTGATGACTGCCTAAAATTAGTTCCACAGTCAGAGCAGCGATATGGCTTTTCTCCAGTGTGTTTTCTTTGATGTGCTTTAAGGCGTGATAACAGATTAAAATTCTTCCCACAGTCACAGCAGATATGTGGCTTTTCTTCTGTGTGTTTCGTCTGGTGTCTCATTGAGCTAGAGTGTCTTGTAAGAAACATCCCACATTTGTAGCAGTTGTGACAATGTCCTTTACGCATTTCAGATGTTCTAGGGGTTGTAACACTCCATTTCCCATCAGCCCCCAGAAGTTTCCTGCAGTCTTCCAAATACACCAGTGCTGTCTTTAAATGTGCAGAAGTAGAGTGAACTGCCATGATAGAATTTGAAGTTAAAGCAGCATCATTGGTTGAAATTAAAAAATTTATGAAGAGGAGATGGGATGTTCTTGGGTCCAGTGTCCTAGTAATAAAGAACAGCATTGAAAATGGCTATTTAGGCAGTTAAAACAAAATTCCACCGCAACAATAGTTAGAAGAAGACAATAATAACACTAGTAGAGAACAATAAAAACAATCCCGTTTCCATGTTTAAAACGGGCGTGTCTAGACCTTAAAACGGGCGTGTCTAGACCTTAAGACAGGGGCG
Source organism: Galaxias olidus (assembly GCA_026901105.3). Taxonomy (NCBI): domain Eukaryota; kingdom Metazoa; phylum Chordata; class Actinopteri; order Galaxiiformes; family Galaxiidae; genus Galaxias; species Galaxias olidus. The sequence goes on from JAPMUY010008108.1 coordinate 6,335, forward strand.
TGTCTAGACCTTAAGACAGGGGCGTGTCTAGACCTTAAGACAGGGGCGTGTCTAGACCTTAAGACAGGGGTGTGTCTGGACCTTTGCAACACTCGAGGTTGAGCCCTAAAGATATGAATAGCTCACCAATTATTAGGAATTAATTAATTGGCCAATATGATTAATTTTGTCTCTCAACTGTATTAATAAAGTGGCATTTCACAAGAAAGTAACTAATGTAAAAAGCACATGTAATAGTAGATACAGTACTACACATGCAAAAAATAATAAATTAATTGAAAAAAATATGCTAGGTTATTTAATTCCACCTTTTGTGTAAGCATCATTTACTTGTATTTTTGTCACTGTTCTCCTCCTATGTTGTCAGACTGTTCCCCTTCTATGTGGTCTGCTGACTTTGATTGACCATTGAAACAGCTATCTAATTTTAGATTAAGCTAACATAGCCTAAACACTGCTCTGGACAGCTGGGGAGTGCAACCTAAAAGAAAATATGTTTCGTAAAGTAAAGTTTGGAAAATTATTATGATGCCTTATCTAATATATTAACGTTACCTTTCAATTGTCTCTATTCTTTTTTGCTACTTGCTCATTTGCAAACATCCGCACTCGGCAACTCTGTGTGTGTCATGTCAGGTCAGCGGCGCGCGTGTTAATAAAAGGGGTCACACTTGAAAAATAGGTTTCTAATCTCAATGTGATTTTCCTGATTAAATTAAGGTTTAAAAAAATCTCATTCACAATTCATATTCATACAATCTTATATTTGGCGGTAAAAAACCTGTGGCTACAGAAAAAAGTCCTGTGGCTAAAGCCCAATAACCAGGCATTAAACACGCCAGTGTAGCATACCAATCTTGCCATTGTTGCAATGGCTACCTGTACACTTAATACGTTGTTATTTGCAACTTTTAAAACCACAACTGAGACCACTAGAAGTCCACTAAAATGTCTGCTTTTAGAGTTGTTGCTCTCTTTTAACACTTGAACAACTTATTTGTCTTTTGAAAAAGGAAGAGGTTTGATGTCAGAATGAACTGTTTGTGAACATAAGATATCTTTATAGTCTAAGAAGAGGCAGAACGTAAGAAGTTTCAACTCCCTTGGACTCCATTTACACCCCTCCCCCACACAGACATGACCAAGCCAATGCTTTTCTTTCTCTCCCTCTTGTGTGTTACTTAAACCCCTTTCACACCACATGGGTCAACTGTTGGTGTGAAAGGCTCAACCCGGGTTATTCCAGAAACATACAAGAAAGTAACATACAGACACGGGTTGTGTGTAAACGGCGGCGACGCAGGTCTTTCTCTGGACCAAAGTGTGGTGTGAATGGGTCCAAAGAGGGTTGAACCTGTGTTGACCCGGGTAAAACTGTCAGTGTGAAAGGGCTAAAGGTCCCCATTGGTGATTGCACCCCCACCTGCCTAGTAACCAGCACCCTGGCCACATTCCACCAATTGACTCCACCAGTCATGTTTTAGGCCTACAGGTAAACTTTACAAAATAAATAGTATAAAATAAAAGTGCCAACAATTTCCACAGCTACGACAGCTAACTTAATTTCAAGATCAACCCATAAATAAAGAAAAAGTCAAATAAAATTAGGTCACAGTGAATTTTTATCTGTCCACTTACATCAGCCATGGTGATTCCCGTTGCCTCTCTCAGTGATCGGTCTTTGCTCCTAGGTTGATGGGAAATGTTCCTGTGTCCCCACATGGAGAGGCCAGAGCTTCAGTTCCTATGCACTCTTCTTTGTTCTGGTCTGTCTAACAGCCCCTCCCCCTCGGTCACATGATGCCTTATTAGAGTAGGGTTTAGGAGTCCGTGTGTGGGGGAGGGAGAAAGGGGAGGTCACACTGAGTCAGTCTGCTCACAGAGACTGAACCGAGGTCATGTTCAGAAAGAATATGTGGTTCTTTGAAAAGGTAGGACTACTTTTATCAAGGTTTGTAATCATTATTATTATTATTATTAGTAGTAGTAGTAGTAGTAGTAGTAGTAGTTGAAGGATAATACATGTTTACAAATTATTTTTGATTTCTTGTTGTTGAATATTGTTATGTTATAAAGCCACCCGCCATGGAGGGAGGGATGGGGATTGTGTGGGAGAGGAAACAGGTGATGATTCCCAGCTCATTTTTCTCTCTCTCCCTCTGTGCTTATGATCTCCAGGGAGACCTGAGAAAAACATGAGAAACCCTCCATGAGCATAACTGTGACATGGCATCAGGGAGAACCCAAGTGCAGGGCACGGAGACAGGTGTAGGAGAACAAGTAACAGATTTATTTGCTCGAGGCTGATGGAGGGAGAAGGGAAGCCAATGAGTCCAGAGAGGGAGCTGGAAGGCAGACGAGGATGATGAGGCAGGCAAGCAAGCAAAAAGGCACAGGAGTGCAGGTGGTAGGTGGTCCGGGAGGGTGGCATTAATCCTGAAGCACAGGAGAGTAAAGTTAATGAGGCGCACAAAAGACATAAACAGATATAAAAAAAACGCTACACAGAGGTCACTGAGGCGAGGTTCTTGCTTCCAAATGAACTGAAGCAATAATCTGGCGATGAGTGGGTGGAAGACCGGTGTAGAAATACTGCAGACATGATGAGTAGATGGGTAGAAGGTGTGCTCACTGATTGCTGATGCCGGGCAGGTGAAGTGGAGATGACAGCCCAGCCCTCCAGACAGACATACACACACACACACACACACACACACACACACACACACACACACACACACACAGAAAGAGAGACAGCACGAGAAACAAAAACACTAGAAAGACAAGGGACAACAATGAACACGGCTGAACCGTGACAATAACATTAAGTTCAGCCTGCTGTACCCTGTTCTACTGATCATCAATAGGAGAGGGTGCTGTACCCTGTTCTACTGACCATCAATAGGAGAGGGTGCTGTACCCTGTTCTACTGATCATCAATAGGAGAGGGTGCTGTATCCTGTTCTACTGATCATCAATAGGAGAGGGTGCTGTACCCTGTTCTACTGACCATCAATAGGAGAGGGTGCTGTACCCTGTTCTACTGACCATCAATAGGAGAGGGTGCTGTACCCTGTTCTACTGATCATCAATAGGAGAGGGTGCTGTATCCTGTTCTACTGATCATCAATAGGAGAGGGTGCTGTATCCTGTTCTACTGACCATCAATAGGAGAGGGTACTGTACCCTGTACTACTGACCATCAATAGGAGAGGGTACTGTACCCTGTACTACTGATCATCAATTTGAGAGGGTGTTGTTTCCTGCACTACTGATTACCCTAAAACAATGCACCCCAATGGTTCCTCATCTTGTGTTTGTGTTTACACTTATGTACCTCATGTTTCATCTTGACCAGGTATTCTACAGGTTTTTTCAATGGGCATTTTAGGAACTGACAGCAGTAGGTCATATGTTTTTCTGACTTGGTGTCAGTTCAGATACTGAAGATCACACTCTGTCGAAGTCACCTGATGCACACCATGGCACACCACTTGTCAGAGGAGTTATGGAACATGAACGTGGTGGGAACATTCGTTATTTTCAAGTGTTATCGTCTCTTTATTTTTTCCGGTGATGACACATGATATACTACTTCTTGGCGTGTGAGTTTTTCTTTCTTTATCACAGGCCCCCCCCCCCCCCCCCTTCTTTCTTTATCACACCCCCTCAGCAGTCAGATTAAGTATGTTTTCTTTCTTTATCACACCCCCTCAGCAGTCAGATTAAGTATGTTTTCTTTCTTTATCACACCCCTCAGCAGTCAGATTAAGTATGTTTTCTTTCTTTATCACACCCCATCAGCAGTCAGATTAAGTATGTTTTCTTTCTTTATCACACCCCCTCAGCGGTCAGATTAAGTATGTTTTCTTTCTTTATCACACCCCCTCAGCAGTCAGATTAAGTATGTTTTCTTTCTTTATCACACCCCCTCAGCAGTCAGATTAAGTATGTTTTCTTTCTTTATCACACCCCCTCAGCAGTCAGATTAAGTATGTTTTCTTTCTTTATTACACTCCCTCAGCAGTCAGATTATAATAAGCGGTGGCTTTATATGAACATTCATGTTGGGGGTCATTCTCCTCCCAGTAGTCCTCCCTCTTCTCCTCCTGGGATCCAGGTTAGCAGTTTAAAACCAGCTGAGAGACTTCTTGCTAAATATTTAGTCACACAATTATAAAAAAATTGAAACATACTGCCCAAGACAGTGTTTTCAGGTGCTAAAAATGCTGAACATGGACTCAGCTCTAAGCCATTTCAGATTTTGATTTAGGACTAAAAAGAGGATGTGGCTCTGAGAGAGAGGAGGCCTAAAGTCAGGGGTTAAAGTGTTGTACTGCAGCGTGATCAACACAGAGAGGAGAACTTAGACACAATAGAACAAAAAACTACAAGCAACAGACAAACCCCCTCCCTGATGACCCGTCACTCCTAAACCAGCAGAACCCGCTCTGACTATTATGTCACCGGTTGCACCTTTACTTTGTAACAAGAACATTCCTATTTAACCACAAACATGTTTTACTCTTAGAAACTCTGTTAAATATTCTGATGTTCAAGATGTACTACTGCTAATAATAATGACGACACAACTTTAATGAAATAAGTCCTACCTTTTCAATTAACCACTCATTCTTTCTGAACAAGACCATTTACTAAAAAAAATGATATGAACAATACCAAACATGACTTACAAAAAGTCCTACCTGTCCAAAGAACCTCTTTTTCTTTGTGATTATAGACTGACTTTCTGTGACCTTCCCTGCACCCCTCCCCCACACACACTGACTGCTAATCCCTACTCTTTCTCTGCCTCATGTTCTCATTCTAGTTAAGGGATAGGTCCACCTAAAGTAGGCCTTTCTTTACGTGTATTTAGAGACTAAGTACTTATTTGAACTAGGTTAAAAAGACAGACAGTAGTTTAGCACTTCCCTGTAGTCTGTTGGTCAGAAAAATAAGACATGATGTGACTGAGGGGGAGGAGCTGTTAGGCAGACCAGAACAAAGAAGAAGCCCCTCCCCCATCAGCAGACCAACAAATACATAAGAACTGAAGCTCTGCCTTCTCCATACTGACACAGGAACTTTTCCTACCCACCTAGGAACAAAGACCGATCACTGAGAGAGACACACTTACACAAACTGAGCCAGGAATTAAGGTAAATTGAGGAATGATGATACACTATTGTAAAATTGTTCTTAACTTTTTAGTTGTGTGTGTAACAATCAAATAATGCATTCTCCCAATATTATGACCCTGGAAACAAGAACATTCTGTCTGGTCTTCAGAACTTCAAACAAAAGCAAATCCATTGGCTATCATCATTTCCAAATGGTTCAGTTGATTGTACTCCTGTACCTTTAAAGAAAGCAGTAGTTTTCTGGAAGACTGCCGGAAACTGCTGGGGGCTGATGGGAATGAAGTGTTACAGTCCATAGAAAGTTTGAAATAGTTGAAGGACAACATCCAAATGGCTACAAATGTGCAACGGGACGTGCTATTTCAAAGAGACAACTTTGACAAACACTGCTATCACAACTTGACAAACACCAAAGCATACACAGGTGAAAAGCCATATCACTACTCTCACTTAGGTGAAAACTTCTCTCAATTGTCAAAGCTTCATTTACACCAAAGAATACACACAGGAGAAAAGCCAGTTCACTGCTCTGACTGTGGGAAAAACTTCTCTCGTTTGACTAGCCTCCAAACGCACAAAAGAATCCACACAGAAGAAAAGCCATATCACTGCTCTGACTGTGGGAAACACTTCTCTCAATTGGCAAAGCTTCAAGCACACCAAAGAATACACACAGGAGAAAAGCCACATCACTGCGCTGACTGTGGGAAACCCTTTGCTTACTTGATTAGCCTCCAAGCTCACCAAAAAATACACACAGGAGAAAAGCCATATCACAAAATTCCAACCAAAATTTATACTTCAGCCAAAATGAAGAAAAAGTTATTGCAAGTTAACGTAAGACTGCCGCTTCTATTGATGAAAAAGTGGTTGTCACGTCACCTAAGTAAAAGCCTCTTAACCAGTCGGCGACTCTAGTTAAATTAATAAATTAGCCAACTAATGTTTGCCGTGACTGAGCTGTAAGATAAAAAATATTTTTAACATAGACATCGTTGAAATTGTTATGCAACCTAAGATTAGCCTACAACACTGCAGCGAGCGCAGGAGTAGCTGTGCATTGTAAACGTTACCAGCAGGGGCGTCAAGAGGATTCCACCACATTGTCGACAAAAACAAATACTCAAATGAATAAGTTGTTAGTTATGTAGCTAGCTTTTTTTATGTTGAAATATCCTTGCAGTTACCTAGCTCATAGTTTCTTATCAATGTTCTAGGTTGTTTTATAGCTTTTTTTAATGACTCTGCGACATGCTTACGGTTGCTTATATTAAAATGCCTACAAAAAGGCGATAGAAAGATAAAGAGCTGAAGGCGCACTAAAAAAAGTAAATTAGGAATTTTTTGACTGCCCCCTGTGTGTGCTACTAAATATTTCTCTGTGCTACTGAAATCTTTAGCTTGCTAGCACTGGTGTTACCACCTAAAAAAGTAGGCATACAGCCCTGACATCAGAGAAAAAAACATAGCACTCTTCTGAGTGTTAATATAATAATAACAATAATCTTTATTTGTATAGCGCATTTCATACAAGTGCAGCTCAATGTGCTTCACGTAACAGAGAATCCCAAAACATCTAAATTTAAACAAATAAAAAAATAAGGTTAAAAATAGTAGAAATATGGTAGAACTATGATTGTAAACAGCATAAAATTACAAAGTATTTCGAAAACAATAATTATCAAAATAATATAAAATAAAGAATTAAAAATGAAATAAAATTGTATTTAATAGAATACAGCTTAATTGTCACACATCTACCTTTAACTTTAAGCATATTTATACGTAATGTTGATTAAGCCTTATTGAAAAGGTGCATTTTAAGATCCCTTTTAAAAGCAAGGACTGATTCAGCCTCACAAATATGGCTCAGAATGGAATTCCACAGTTTTGTGGCAAAATAGCTGAAAGATGCTTCTCCGCTCCTCTTATAGTTCACCTTGGGTATTATCAGAGAAGCATTGGAGGATCTAAGGGCCCTGCCAGGTACATAATCAACGAGGCAGTCTCTAAAATAGGTTGGTGCCAACTCTTTCAGTGCTTTGAAGACCATTAAAATTACCATAAAATCTATTTTATAGGATACAGGTGGAGGCCATAGAGAACAGGGGAGATGTGCTCTCTCTTTTTGTCCCAGTAAGAACTCTAGCTACTGTGTTCTGAACCATTTTAAGTTTTTGAATTGATTTGCTTGGTAAACCTGAGAACAAAGCATTGCAGTAGTCTAAACAACTTGAGATGAAAGCATGCATTAATTTTTCTGCATTTTTTAAAGATGGAAATGGGCGCATTCTAGATATATTTCTTAGATGAAAAAAGGAGATCTTTCTAACAAGATTTATATGGGATTCAAAGCAAAGCCCTGAGTCAATAATTACTCCTAGGTTTCACGCCTCGCTGGTACACTGTATATTTAAGAGGCCCAACCTTGCAATAATGGGATCCCTCTGGAACTTTGGACCAAACACAATAAGAAGTTAAATGTTGGGAGCATTTAACTCAGTGGTTCCATGCTGTTTTCTGCTGATCAAAGTCTATGCTGAATATGAAGGAGTCATCACAACAAGGGCAATACTGCTGCATTCAACAAGGCGAGGAAGATGGTTTAGCAAAACATTGATCACCAGTTAAATGTCTAAGTTATGCTAGCCTACTGATAGACACCATTGCTACAGAGGAGGTAGCGTGGAGCTTCAATCGGGGGCACCCACTAATAAAAGAAAAAGACAGGGGGACCTCATCAGACACCGTTCCCCAAGGTGCTCAGGAGAAACATAAACAAGGTATTGTCATCTTCCTTTCCTCAGCAGGTGTCAGTCTCTGAACGTTACAAACTAATGGTAGACCTGTATCTGTCAGTGAGTGGTGGTTTGTGATAACTGTGTTTCATGTTTTACTGTGCTTCTTCAAACATTCCCTCTCACACATGATAGAACTCCTAAGTCATGTTCTATGTCAAAGCACACAGTGTGCTGTTGTCTGCCCCCTTGTGGTCCACGAATCCACTCTGCATGACTGAACAGTGCGAATTGTAAATGTTGCATTTCTCACCTTTTTCTCAATGGTTTTGGTTATTTTTGTTCAGCTGTTGAATATCTGTCTGTATTTAATTTTTTTATATTTACAATTATCATATGTGGGATATGAACTATTTTGGTAACTATTTCAAATAAACTACATGAAATCCTGAGATCCATATAATACTTATATCACTTTATTGTGTTTCATGCGTTATTGCTTTAACAAATCTATTGATATCAGACCAAATATGTACATATCTGGTCCTTGTTCCTCCCTTAAAACCGCCCTTCCTCTAAAGACAAATTTACATTAACCTATCATTGAGGGGGGCATTCAGTATTTCAACCCAGCCATTAGTCTGTGAATAGTAAGGAGATCAGAGGCTTCTTTTGATCCTGTCACAAACTCTATAATGTATTCAGAGGAAATAAATTACCTGTCATAATAAATATCACATGGAATTGACATTTCGGATCGATTCACAAACTTTGGTCTGTAAACAACCTTTTGGGGACACCAAGTCTATAAAATTAGTCGACAATGCAGACTGTTACCTCTTCAGCCGTTGTATTTAACAGATAGGTCTCAGCCTACTTTGTGAAATAGTCCATGATAACACAAATGTATTGGTGGTCACTCTGAATTTCCCACTAGATCAATTCAGCTCTAGTGGCTCAGAAACATGCCAGGGTAATGTTAGATTCTAATATACTAAGTGTTATGTACACTGTTTGTAAACATGTTTGAGGGATTTTCAATGGAACTAACCTCAAATTAATTATACTCTTGTTTTCCTCCTTAATGGCTGACCTCTTCTTCTGGCACTGAGGGCATTGAGCAATCGGATAGAGAATAGGTTGCTAAGATAAATATTTTCATTAAACTATATGCATAGTTACTGAAATATGCAGGAATAATGTAAACATAATATATATAAAACTCGTTATTAATTGATGTTCCACCAACCCATTTGTGTGTATCTTGCTCCATTCCTGGCCAGTTAAAGAGAGAGATGATTGCATGGTGAGTCTTTACCTCCCCACTATGGGTCGTAAAACTCCAGAGTGAAAGGTTTTCTGATGATATTGTTAGTTGTATATTTGAGGATAATACACTAGCATATAATAATCTGATTGATTTTTTTGCTCACTGGTATTCAGAAAATTATCTGAAACTTAGTATTAGCAAAACCAAAGAGACATATTTAGAGGAAAATCTGTAACTATTGATTGAATCATAATCATACGACTGGAAATTGAAAGGGTTAACACAAACATATTGGTGTTACTATGGACAGCAAACTTGATTGGAAGGTTAACTCAGGCAATGTTTTAAAAAATAAATCCCAGTCTATAGTGACTCTATAGAAGTTAAAATCTTTTGATATTGATAAGTCAATGTTTCTTATGTTCCATAACAGTGTTGTTTTAAGTGTTCTCGCCTTCTCACCTATTTCTTGGCAGGTACAACATTACAAAGGACCATGGTAGTAGACAAGCTAAAATGATTAACAAACCCATTAATTGGTCTTAGTTATAATGAGCGGATGGTTCAATTCTAGACATGCTTTGGTAACTTCTTTCTGTGTCTGTAATGCATGTCTCTTCATTTTCATTTCATAGTAACTGAACTTTAATTAGTTTTTATAGTTTTTTTTTTTTGGAGTGTATGTTTCATTAGTTGATTTCTCATTGTTTTTTTTGTTTTAAATATTGTTTGTTGAAATAACGATAATTCTACAATTTCCCGCTGGGATCAATAAAGTTTTTTACATTCCATTCCATTCTTTGTGACCAACTCTCTCTCTCTCCTAAATACTCACACATCTCTCCTCACACTTTCCTTATCTTTTTCTCACTGTGTGTGTGTGTGTGTGTGTGTGTCATCATCATCATCATCATCTTCATCCGCTTTGTCCGGGGTCGGGTCGCGGAGGTGGCAGTTCCAGCAGGGAAACTTCCCTTTCCTGGGCCACATTTACCAGCTCTGACTGGGGGATTCCAAGGCGTTCCCAGGCCAGTGTGGCGATATAATCCCTCCACCTGGTCCTAGGTCTGCCCCGCGGCCTCCGCCCAGCTGGACGTGCCTGGAACACCTCCCTAGGGAGGCGGCCACGTGGCATCCTTACTAGAACCACCTCAACTGGCTCCTTTCTACGCAAAGAAGCAGCGGCTCTACTCCGAGTCCCTCACGAATGGCTGAACTTCTCACCCTATCCCTAAGGGAATATATACATATATATATCCAGCGACCTCTGCAGACTATGAGAGGGGATTCTCAGCGTTATATGACACAGACAGAAAGTCTCGTAACAGGCTCCGGGGAAAGAGCTAGTCTCCTATTTTTTTTGTTGACATCAATGGCCCACTCATAGACATCTTTGACCCGTCTCCCTTTGTGGTGTCCTGGATAAAAGCTGGTCTTTCCACATCATGGATGACAGGGTGGCAACTCCAGAAAATTCAACCCACACCTCTGTGGTGAATTTATTAGGTAAGACATCTGATTTTCTGTTAGTGCACTAGCTTGTAGACTCTGTATCCCTGCATAGTTTAATCTTCATCAGGTACTGGCCTGTGTACAGCTGCCTTTTTTGAGAGTAGTGCTGCTTCCATCTTATTAAGGAGCTGGTGGTCAGAGTCACGGGGGATGGTGTCAGGACTGTCGTTGCTTCCAAAGACAATGGGACAGTCCTGACACCATCCCCCGTGACTGACCAACAGCTTCACCTCCCCCACCACAGCAGAGGCCTGAGCCTCTCCACAAATGCTCCCCTCAGAGACCCCCTCCTCCCCCACCACAGTGACAACTCTCTCCATCCTGGAGAGGGATGTAAGCAGACTTTAAGAGACAAGAACCCCCCGCAAAGCAGCCAAACCAGACTCTGTCTTTCCCTACAACCTGAGGCACTGTGTTGATCAGCTGTCTCCAGTGTTCACAGACATCTTCAACACCTCACTGGATTCATGCCACGTACCAGCCTGCTTCAAGGCCTCCACCATCATCCCCGTTCCCAAAAAGCCAAGGACCACAGGACTGAATGACTACAGACCCCTTCGCCCTGACATCATCTCCCCACTTGCCCCCTCTGCCCACTTGATAACCCCAATGACACATCTGCTCTCAACCCAAGTCCATTCTAAAATATGGTCTTCTGAAGTGCTGATCTTGGAATATGGCATAATGGATATTATAACATCCTATCCTGTGTATATTGAAATGTCCCAGGACCTCGAGTGGGAGCTGAACATCAGCTCCCTCATCACAAAAGCACAGCAGAGGATGTACTTTTTGCGGCAGCTGAAGAAGTTCAGCCTGCCAAAATCAATAATACATTTTTTTCTCTCAACTGCAACTGGCCTCATCAACAAGGCCTGAGACCCCTACTGACTGTCACCCCCCCCCCCCCCCCCCACACACACACACACACACATGAACACCACACGTTATACCAACGTAAAGCCCCCACATCCTTCTCAACGCGTTACATTATCATTACATTATCGCACTTGTTTCTGTGTAATTTATCGTACTATTTGCACTTAAAGTATACTGAAGAAGTACTCTAGGACTACTTGAGTACACTTCCATATACTTGAAGGCGACAAAAAAAACACAAAGTGTACTGGTAAAAAGTGCATTTAAAGTAAAAAGAAAATGTTTTACCTGGGCTGAAATCAATATCTTGAGCATAAAATAATCAGAAGTGTTGAATTGTGGAGGGGTGGGAGGGCAGTGCTTAATTTGTGACAGAGCTTGCCGGAGCTCAGCTCCGGGACCTCTCATTTATAGCCTCCTGTGCTCTGTCACCTCCAAATACATACAATACGTTTTTGCTCATTTTCTGTTTTGAAGGTTTAAATCATACAAAATTTTATAAAACCATTTATTTAATTTGGGAATGTTTATCGTATTTCCACAACTGTATCCTGTCTTGCTTTGGCCACTTAGGTTTCTTTCCTGTCTTGCAAATAAAGCTAATTTGAATTTGAATTTGAGAGAAAGAGAGCTGCAAGCCGCAAACAATTGTTTGAGAATCATTAATAAATTACAAAACATTTAGCTAGTGCCAAGTTCTTAGGCGAGTTAATTAATGTATTCTTTGATTTTGAAACAGTAGTGTTTTTATTATGTAGCATTTCTGAGGCAATTTGCATGTGGTAGTACGTGGGTCGGAGATTTGAAGAGTTAATTTGCAAAAACCATATCTCTTTTTTTATTGTGCATTCCAGGCATTATCAATCAGACTGCTGTTTGGTTGCTTTGATTAAGTAAAAAGAACTCAACAAAATTGTAATGTAAAGTCAGCAAAGTAATGTTTTTAAAATTGTATTAATGTTTTTTGGCAAAAGCATGCCTGCTTCCTCCCTGCTGTCCTGTCCTGGTCTGGGAACCTTCATTCTACCTCTGCATTGGTTGACTCCGGAGCGGCTGGTAATTTTATGGACTCGCCCCTAGCTAAGAAACTCCGCATTCCCCTTGTTCCCCTGGACGAGACCCGCAACATCACTGCCCTGGACGGCAGGCTATTGGGCTCAGGGTCCATTACCCATGCCACTGTTCCTCTCACTCTGTCCCTGTTCAGAGCACACCAAGAGACCATTCAGCTCCTACTGGTCTCCTCTCCTGCCGTTCATGTTGTCCTAGGGTACCCTTGGTTGTATCTCCATAACCCCACAGTGGACTGGCCAACAGGCACCATCACTTCATGGGGCGTCTCCTGCCAAGAGACGTGTCTACGGACCCGAGTGCTTCACGGTTCTCTTCCCACCAATCCGGCCACTGATCTCTCCCTCGTACCCTCTGCCTACGCCGGCCTCGCACCCGTCTTCAGCAAGGGCCTGGCTAGGATCCTTCCTCCTCACCGTCCCTATGAATCACGATTAAGAACAGGTACCCTCTCCCTCTCATGAACACGGCTTTTAAATTTTCGCAGGAGTCGTCTGTTTACACCACACTGGATCCCCGCAGTGCCTACCATCTGGTGCGTATTTGTGAGGGGGATGAGTGGAAAACAGCGTTCAACACACCCTATGGTCATTACGAGTACCTGGTCATGCCGTTTGGGCTTACCAATTCCCCTGTGGTCTTCCAGGAACTAATAAACGATGTCCTGCGTGATTTCTTGGTGATTTTCAGTTTAGTCTATTTTGATGATATTCTGATCTTTTTCAGGGATCTCCAGGAACATGTGCGCCACGTTAGGCAGGTGCTGACCCGGCTCCTGCAAAATCACCTGTGTGTCAAGGCTGAGAAGTGTTGTTTTCACGCCTCTGTTGTGTCTTTTCTGGGATTTGTGATCAAGCCAGGTTGCCTGGAGATGGACTCCCACAAGGTTCAAGCTGTCAAGGACTGGCCCGAGCCCACCTTCGTGAAAGAGGTCCAGAGGTTTATTGGTTTTGCCAATTTCTACCGGCGGTTCATTGCCGGATTCAGCTCAGTGGCCGCTCCTCTCACGGAGCTTACTCGTGGAGAGAGGGGTCCGTATGTCTTTTCTCCCGAGGCCCGAGCGGCCTTCCAGTGGCAGAAGGAGCGGTTCACGTCCGCCCCTGTTTTGGCTCTACCTGACCCCGGGCTTCCATTTATTGTGGAGGTGGATGCGTCGGAGGTTGAGGTGGGAGCCATCCTCTCACAGCATCTCCCGAAGGACCAGCTGGTGCATCCCTGTGCCTATTTCTCCCGTCGGCTCACCCCAGCGAAGAGAGGAACTACGACGTGGGAAACCGGGAACTGCTCGCCGTTAACGAGGCATTGGGGGAGGGGCGTCATTGGTTGGAAGCGTCTGCCGAGCCATTCCTAGTGCCCACCGACCATAAGAACTTATCCTATATCCAGGAGGCCAAACGACTGAACCCTCAACAGGCTAGGTGGGCCCTATTCTTTACCCGTTTTCGTTTTACAGTGTCTTTTATTTCAGGGACCTAGAACACTAAGGCCGATGCCCTGTCTCGGCAATTCGACCCTCCTACTGTTCCTAAAGCCCCTGACCCCATACTACTTGAGTCCATCATAGTTGCCCCTGTCCAGTGGGGGGTGGAGGAAGCGGTGCGCCAAGCTCTCCAGGGGGAGCCAGACCCAGGTACCGGGCCGCCTAACCGTCTCTATGTCCCCACACAGGTACGCACCAGGGTCTTGCTATGGGGTCATGCATCGTGTCTGGCAGGCCATCCAAGGGTGGGACGCACTCTGGAGTTTGTGCAACAACGCTTCTGGTGGCCTAACATTCGCGAGGATGTTAAGTCTTTTGTCTCTGCCTGTTCTGTTTGTGCCCAACACAAGACCTCACGAGCCAAACCAGCTGGACTTCTTCAACCCCTTCCCATTCCCTCTAGACCCTGGTCTCACATTTCTTTGGACTTCGTTACCGGGCTTCCGCCGTCCCGGGGACAGACGGTGGTCTTGGTGGTGGTGGACTGCTTCTCCAAAGGTTGTCGGTTCATTCCATTCGCCAACCTTCCGTCTGCTCCGGAGACAGCAGAGGCCTTGGTTTAACACATCATCGGGGTCCATTTCCTTCCTGTAAATGTGGTCTCTGACCGTGGGCCACAGTTCACGTCCCGATTCTGGAAGGCCTTCTATTCGCTGGGGGCTTCTGTCAGTCTCTCCTCAGGCTTCCACCCCCAGTCCAATGGGCAGTCCGAGCGGACCAACCAGGACCTAGAGACAACCCTGCGGTGCTTCGCCTCAGCCAACCCTGCCTCCTGGAGTCGGTACCTTCCCTGGGCTGAGTACGCGCACAACTCCCTGGTCCACTCCTCCCTTGGTATGTCTCCCTTTGAGTGTCAGTTTGGTTTTGCTCCGCCTTTGTTCCCCGAACAGGAGGCAGAGGTGGGAGTTCCTTCTGCCGAGGCCTTTGTCTGCAGATGTCGAGGGGCTTGGAGGAGGGCCCAGAGGACCTTAGTGAAGATGGGCGAGAGACATTGCCTTCAGGCCAACCATCGTTGTCGGCCCTGGCCGTCCCTGCACCCTGGGCAGCGGGTGTGGTTGTCCGCAAGAGACTAGCCACTTCGTGTGGAATCCCGAAAGTTGGCGCCGAGGTATGTGGGTCCCTTTAAGATCGTGTGCCAGATCATGCCGGTGTTCTATCGCCTCCAGCTCCCATCCAACATGAGAGTTCACCCAACATTCCACGTTTCCCAGTTGAAGCCTATCCTCATCAGCCTCCTTCAGCCTCCCACTCTGCCTGAGCCTCGGGTCATTGACGGTCTTCCAGCCTACACAGTCCACCGTCTCCTCGACTCTCGTCGGCATGGACGTGGGGTCCAGTTCCTTGTGGACTGGAAGGGGTACGGTCCGGAGGAGTGTGGCTGGGTCCCTGCGAGGGACATTCTGGACTCCTCCCTTATCCGGGACTTCCATGCTCGCTTCCCTGCCAAGCCTTGTGGTCCCGTCAGGAGTCAGTCCTAAGGGGGGAGGGGGGACTGTCACGCCTGGCATCATACCTGACCTTCACCACTAGATGGCAACCAAAACTCCTCCACTTTATGATTATTGTTTGCACCTTGGTCATTGGCTGTCATTGCCTGCACCTGTTTGTCTGTATATATTGTTTCCTTGTCTTGTTTCGTGTCACTGGATTATTGCATTCGTTTGTACCAAGACTGAGATTTTCCCAGTAAAGTATTGATTACCCTATTACTGCACATCCGTACCTTTTGTTTACCTGTCTTTTCCGGTTACCCGCATGACAACACCCTTTGCTGTGACACTCAAAATTGAGCTCAGGTGCATCCTGTTTCCACTGATCATCCTTGAGATGTTTCTACAACTTGATTGGAATCTCTGGTCTGATGAAACCATGATTGAACTCTTTGGCCTGAATGCCAAGCGTCATGTCTGGAGGAAACCAGGCACTGCTCATCACCTGGCCAATACCATCCCTACAGTGAAGCATGGTGGTGGCAGCATCATGCTGTGAGGGTGTTTTTCAGCGGCAGGAACTGGGAGGCCAGTCAGGATCAAGGGAAAGATTAATGCAGCAATGTACAGAGAGATTCTTGATGAAAACCTGCTACAGAGCGCTCTGGACCTCAGACTGGGGTGAAGGTTCACCTTCCAACAGGACAACGACCCTAAGCACACAGCCAAGATAGGAGCGGCTTCGGGACAAGTCTGTGAATGTCCTTGAGGGGCCCAGCCAGGAGATTAGACTTGAGCCCAGACTTGAACCCGATTGAACATCTTTGGAGCGATCTGAAAATGGCTGTGCACCGACGCTCCTCATCCAACCTGATGGAGCTTTAGACGATCTGCAAAGAAGAATGGGAGAAACTACCCCAAAAACAAGCTTGTAGCATGATACTCAAGAAGACTTGAGGCTGTAATTGCTGCCAAAGGTGCTTCAACAAAGTATTGAGTAAAGGGTGTGAATACTTATGTACATGTGATATAAATACAATGGGGGAAATAAGTATTGAACACATCAATATTTTGTCCAGTAAATGTATTTCCAATGAGCCTATTCAAGTGAAATCTGCACCAGACGTTGGTATTAACTCAAACAATACAGAAAAAAAATCTGAAGATTAAAGTCCATATGTAAATAAAGTTATGTGTAACAAATAAAGTTATGTGTAACAATAACTCCCTGGCCGCCTCCAGCTGGGCGGAGGCCGCGGGGCAGACCTAGGACCAGGTGGAGGGATAATATCTCCACACTGGCCCGGGAACGCCTTAGAATCCCCCAGTCAGAGCTGGTCAATGTGGCCCGGGAAAGGGAAGTTTGGGATGCCCTGCTGGAACTGCTACCTCCGCGACTCGACCCCGGACAAAGCGGATGAAGATGATGATGATGATGATGATTTTAATGTTTAGATTTTTTGTCTGGATTGTTTGAGTTAATACCAAAGTCTGGTGCAATTTTCACTTGAATAGGCTCATTGGAAATACATTTACTGGACAAAATATTAATGTGTTCAATACTTATTTCCCCCATTGTATGTACATTCACATTCAAATCATACAATTTAAATCAGCAGTTTTGATCATCACAAATTTACACATAGAAGTCGGCTAGTTGGTGCAATGTCCCTTCAATATTTAAGGAAAATAAAGTTCTGTCCAGATTTCAAGAAAAGAAAAGAAGAATTCGACACTTAATGTTGTCCGGGATGGCTCGCCACTTCCACGGGAGTAGAAGGAAAAACAATAATCCCTTGGTTCTTTGTTCAACGTTCCAACTCAATCCTTGAATTTGCAGTCCTTTTGGAAAACCGAGTCTTCAGTGGAAAAACCGTAACCTAAAACTCTAATGGAATTCAACGATGATAAAATTCAAAGATCTTCTCACTTGTGAAGGTTTCTTGAAACTTGGGATTGTCCGGTAACTCAAATATTCAGAGGTAAAACACTTAGCTTACACGCTTCAGCAACGTGATAGATGCTAAAGCAGGGGTGGGGAACCTTTTTCCTGTCAAGGGCCATTTACATTTTTAGAACATCCTTCGAGGGCCATTGTTACGGCCTGGCTCTGGACCATAACCAAAAGGGACACACATACCATGTATAATCAAAATAATCAAGAATTTTATTGAACTAAGTGCCAAACTGCATAATCCAATGGGGTATGATAATCAGTATATCAGTAGTGTAAGTGAGTGAATGCAGTGGAAAGTATGGTGAGGGGGGTGGTGTACGGTGTATTACAAAACAAAGCCAACAAAAGAATAATGGTGCTGTGGAGAGAGAGATAGCTTGTGGACTGGAACGCCTTTTAAGCTGTAACCAGGACACCCAGTCAGCTGTCCCGAGTCTTCCTGATTAACGAAACATACAGAAACAGGAACAAACAGACTGTCTTGGTTACCCAGACAGGGCCAGAGCCACAGCCATACACAATTATTGAACACATAATTGACTCACCTAATGCAATGGCTGGAACTGTTTCTCTTGGGTGAGCCGTTTTGTGTCACCTGGTGATGATGATGATGCTACTCGCAGCTGATTTTGCAGGTTTGGGTCATTGAGCGGAACCGAGTCTTTGCAAGAGTCAGTTTTGAAAAGAGCTGCTCACAGCAGTAGGTCGTCCCAAACACTGATGCAAACTTCAGTGCATGTCTCCTCAGAATGGGAAAATCCTCAGCACGTACATACAGTTTGTAGAACTCGAGCAGAGGGAGGTTGTTGTATCTAGCTTTGAGCTCATCATTGCTTTGTAGCTCAATGTTTTCGAGTTGTAGGTTATCAGGCACATCAAACTGACACTTTGGAATAATTTTACTTTGTCTAGTGTGAGCAGCTGCGCCGCGGCAATCAAACACTCCTTCACAAATTCTCTGTCTGAATGCGGCCTCAGCTTCTTAGCGATTAGCTCACTCACCACAAAACTAGCATGCGTAACGTTATCTCGGTCAGATTGTGGTCTTGTGAAGACTGCTTGTTGAGCACCCAAAGTCCGCCGAAGAGCGTTAACTTTATCAATGCGTATTTGTCCTTTCAACTTGTCGAGGTTCGCATGTTTCGAGCTGTAATGACGCTCGAGGTTGGCTTTCTTCATCGCAGAGAGCGCCTCCCGACAAACTAGGCATACTGGCTTGCCTTTCACTTCCACAAATAAATAATCATTTGTCCATTTCTCTTGGAAAGCGCGACATTCTGCATCAACTTTTCTTTTCTTCGCCATGTTTGCATATACTGAATTAAATGATGACAGGAGAGTGCTGACGTCTGTCCGTCACTGACCCTGAACGTGACACGTTTTATATTAAAGGAAAAATAATTTCTCTCTGGAGATTTTTTTTGCGTTGTATTTCTGATGCTGCTTTTGTTTATTTTTTTATTTTATTTTTATGAATTGCCTCGCAAGCCTGATCAAACGGGCTCGCGGGCCTGATCAAACGGGCTCGCGGGCCTTATACGGCCCGGAGGCCGGAGGTTCCCCACCCCTGTGCTAAAGGCTAACATGAGCTTGTCCATTCGGCGCTGGTTTTCTCAAAGACTAAATTATATTCTTTTCAAGAATGTAAACTTTTTTTGCAGTGCAAACACTTAACTAATAATCACTCATTCTTTTGCATAATAAATCTTCCGACTACTTTTCACAATTCCATTACGTCACAGATTCTCGTTCGACATGCGACTCCAATATTTAAATGCTTCTTACCCAAACCAAAGAATATTGTCCTGGCCAAGTTACATTCATCTCTAACCAGCGCGTGACCTCCAAGCTGATAGGCTAAGTCATCTGTCAATTAAACAAAGAATCCCTCTCATTGGAGATTCCCCACAGTGAAACATGGTGGTGGCAGCATCATGCTGTGGGGATGTTTTTCAGCAGCAGGGACAGGGAAACTGATTCGAGTCTAGGGAAAGATGGATGGTGCTAAATACAGGGATATTCTTGAGCAAAACCTGTTTCAGTCTGCCTGTGATTTGAGACTGGGACGGAGGTTCACCTTCCAGCAAGAAAATAACCCGAAGCACACTGCTAAAGCGACACTCGAGTGGTTTAAGGGGAAACATTTAAATGTGTTGGAATGGCCTAGTCAAAGGCCAGATCTCAATCCAATTGAGAATCTGTGGTCAGACTTGAAGATTGCTGTTCTCAAGCGGAAACCATCCAACATGAAGGAGCTGGAGCAGTTTTGCCTTGAGGAATGGGCAAAAATCCCAGTGGCAAGATGTGGCAAGCTCATAGAGACCTATCCAAAGGGACTTGCAGCTGTAATTGCCGCAAAAGGCGGCTCTACAAAGTACTGACCATAGGGGGGTGAATATTTATGCACGCTGAAGTTTTCTGTTATTTTGTCCTATTTGTTGTTTGCTTCACAATAAAAAAAAAATCACGTCTTCAAAGTTGTAGGCATGTTCTCTGGATTAAATGATGCAAACCTTCCAACAATCCATTCTAATTCCAGGTTGTGAGGCAACAAAACATGAAAAATGCCAATGGGGGTGAATACTTTTGCAAGGCACTGTATATTTATATATATATATATATACATATATATGTGTGTGTGTGTATATATATATACACACACACATATAATGTGTGTGTGTGTGTGTGTATATATCTATATATATATATCTATATATATATATTTATATCTATATACATACATACATACATAACACATCACACACATTATATATATATATATATATATATATATATATATATATATATATATATATATATATATATGTAAATGTATGTACATAGGCTAAATATCTTTAGTAAGTTTAAAGGATTACAGTAAATTAAAATTAGGACAAACTACTGTAAACTGATTTGATTGACATAAAGTCAATGTCCAGCTATATCTCAGTCACCAATAATAAAAATAATAATGATTCATTTTATCTCGTTTTTAGCGCTTTTCTAGGTACTCAAAGGACTTTACAGAAATCAGTTGCCAATTAATAAAACAGAACGAACAACGAATGGACCGATAGCTATCAAACACAACACTCAGTCTGAGTGATACCACGGCAACCAATTTGCGCCAGACTTGCTCATCCAAAATATTGCAACAGACTTGCACATAGGACACACAGACTGACTCCAGTTGAATTGGCAGTGACTTGTCAGGGTAGGAGGTTGCATGTTTTTTGATGGTGGGAGGAAACCCATACAAATACAGGGAGAACATATAGGCCCTTGGCCTTGAACCCGGGACCTTCTTACTGTGAGGCAACCGTGCTAACCACTGAGCCGTCCAATGTCACGGTTGAAGTTGTGGTCTCGATTTTAATAAACTTTTCTCATATAATTAGTGAATAATATGTCAACATTGATCGCTGTAGCCTTTTCAGAGTCATTATTTACAGTATTCAGTTTTTATTGCATAAACTGGAAAGAGTTCTGTATTCAGTGATTTAATAATACAATATTGGTTTAGCTGTTTAAGTTCTAACATTACTCTCAGGCATTCATATCAAAGATGGAACAGTATCCCTCCAAAGCCAACGGTAGTTAAAGTTTCAATATATTATTCATGTTCAGTCGACTTGAAGATAAAAAATATAATAACCACTTGGTTTTAGTATTAATTTTGATACACCTCCCCGATATTTTGAGGACAGGTTAAAGCTGACCCCATATCTTGGTACAGGTTTAGTGTATTTGACAAGTTATACATCTTCTAAAAATGTACAAATAAAAGACTTACCAATCCCGAATCTGTGTTAAATTTCAAGACACTTTTTAAGAGAAAGGTATTTTCTGGTCATCAGATTTAATTTATTATTTTTATTTTCCCCCAATTTAAACATGCTAAATTGATAAATATTTGTTTTGGTGCATGGCAAGCAAGGTCCAAACTATCAGCATGCGGTGAGATGGTTCCACATAACTCAGTCACTGTCTGTGGTTCTGCTTGTCCCTGCAGGGTGGATCATGGTGGAGAGTTCAGGATCAAACCTGGTTTCACAAAATGTGAGTATTGATTGCTGTGAAGATAAGCATGTAACTAGTCTTAAAACATCGGTGTACTGTCAATTACATTTTTTACAATATTGTTCATCCCCATGCCTGGCAAACGCGATGTCAAGATCAAGATTATCAAAGTGTCTCAGAAGTGTAACAACCATCTATAACGTTAAATGAAGACATTTCTTACTCGCGCATAGCCATTGAAGTAAACAGAAAATATTAAACATCCGAATAACAACTCTGTTGTAACGACCACAACAGATGTGGAATGTGTGTGTGTGTTTTTGTGTTTGTGTGTCTCTCTCTCTCTCTCTCTCTCTCTCTCTCTCTCTCTCTCTCTCTCTCTCTCTCTCTCTCTCTCTCTGTGCAATGAATTGTTCAGTGGATGATAATGATTTGTAATGTATTGTGTCTTGGTCTCCATCAGATGCCTGTGATCTCACACTGGACCCAAACACAGCACACAGAATCCTCTCTCTGTCTGAGGAGAACAGAAAGGTGACACTGAGGACAGAGGAGCAGCCATATCCTAATTATCACCCAGAGAGATTTGACTACTATGAACAGGTTCTGTGTGGAGAGGGTCTGACTGGGTCACGCTGGTACGGGGAGGTAGAGTGGAGAGAAGGGGTTGATATAGGAGTGACATTTAGAGGAATTAACAGGAGAGGAGGGGGTGATGACACTAAGATAGGACTCAAAACAAGTCCTGGAGTCTGTCCTGTGATGACAACAGTTACTCTCTGTCACAATAAGAAGATGACTGATCTACCTGTGTGGCCTTCTGGTTCCACCAGAGTAGGAGTGTATCTGGACTGTCCCGGTGGCACTCTGTCCTTCTACAGAGTCTCCTCTGACACACTGACCCTCCTACACACCTTCCACTCCACATTCACTGAACCCCTCTTCCCTGCGTTTGGGGTTTGGTGGGGGGAGTGTTCCTCAGTGTCCCTGTGTCAGAGGTAGAGGAGAGTCCTGGTGCAACACAAACGCACGCACACACACACACACACACCTCACAGTATTTTCAAACTTTATTCAAGACTCACAGTAGGGCCATACCAAATGTATGTCAAGTATGTGTCCCCTTACATGTAATACTGATAGAACATAAACCCACATAGTCAGACACACACACACATACACACACACACACACACACACACACACACACACACACACACACACACACACACACACACACACACACACACACACACACACACACACACATCTTACAACATATCCCCCTTTTCTCTTGTCTAGCCCACCAACACCCCCCTTGTGATGTTCCTCACTCCTTTTGATGCCTGACACTGTGTGTGTGTGTGTGTGTGGTTGTGTAGCTCTTTACCCTGGTGATCTTGTGATGTTCCTTGATGTCCCCTGCCTCCATTCCCATATGTCTGTCCTTTGTTTAGTGCATCTTAAAGTGGAGATTGTTTGATCTGTATTTTCTATGTCATGTACGGTGACCTTGGGTGTCTAGAGAGGTGTCTATAAATGTAATGTATTATTAAAATCTTTACACACACACATTACATAAAATCACCTTTCACATTGTATTTCTGGAGCACAAACACACACTTGCACACACTTGCACACACGCACACACACACACACACACACACACACACACACGTTGCAATACCTCCCACTCAATATGGAGTTGCTAGAGCAACACACACATACACATTACAGTATACACCCTTTTAACATGGTGATCAGCTGCCAGGGTTCTCACACGCACCAAACCCTGGCAGCACATCACCCCCACACTCATGCACCGACACTGGCTCCCAGTCAAGTCCCATGTCATTTACAAGATCCTCCTCCTCACATTACAAACCCCTCCACACCCAAGCCCCACAATATCTCTGTGACCTCCTCCTCCCCTACACCCCCTCCTGGAATCTCAGGTCTGCTGACATGGGACTGCTCTCCATCCCCCACAGCAGACTGTGGACTTCTGGGGACGGAGTGTTCAGCAGGAGACGCTGTAGGGGCGTTGCAAAATGCAATGTTTTGCATGTATGACCATGAGGACGTTACAAAAATGTCATGATCTCAGTGGCACTGTTCTACCCATAGGCAAACCTTGCTCACTTTTTCAACAAAAATGTATATATTGAAATAAAATTCACTGTAATGTAAGAAAGACCAAAAGTGATTGCCTATACAGATATGAGGCAATATGCATTGAATTACAGCTGGAAAAAGTTATTTTGTGCTTGATTACTCTTTGTGAAATCCTTTAAAAACACTTTTATTGGAAGCACTTTGATTTGTGATGCAATGTTTCTTTATTTAAACCAACTAAAACATTCAAATTTAAAAAAAAAAATTTTTACATTTCTATTTCAGATTTTTTTTTACTCCAACCTCTAACAATTGTTTTGAAAGGCGTTTTATAAATAAAGTTTGCATAACATTCTAGTATATCCATGCATTATTCCAGCCTTTCACATGTTTAAACTAAGATATACATTTATTTATTTTTACGGTAAAGACCCATTCCTTTGTAATTAAGACTTTTAGAAGCGAATGGTAGGTGGAATGTTCGAAGTGCGCGAAATTTTTAAAGCAGCGCACGCAGAAATGGCGTCCATGTAACCATGGAAACGTGCTCTCCCCTCACTCCTGCCTGGTTGCCTAAACTGGCTAGCAATCACAATCGTAGTGCGCACAGTATTTAGAGGAGAGATCGCCGCCTTCACGAGTTTTCTCAACTCCCAGTGCCTCCTCTCCATTCATTCCCTATGTAAGTAGTTCAACGTTTGCTTAAGCGCGGTGCTCGTTAAAGTCACTCTTTTTTAGAGACTCTAAACCTATTTTGACTTGTGCTCTGCGCGGACCAGGGTTTGAGAAACGCTGCACTATTCCACAATGTGTTCATTTCCAACTTCTGACCACCGGGTGGCTGAAGAGAAACAGCAGTGAAGAAGTACTGCACTAAAATGCTGCCGTTGTAAAATGATCAGGGTTAAAAAAAACATACTCTGTTAATCTTCTTTCAAAAGCTTTTAGGTCTTCGGCCTGTTCTAAGGAACTCATGAAATGAGCACATTTTTACTTCAGTTATCCAAGTCTAGAAATGGACTATGGCCTTTTACATGCTCAGCAGTTAAAAACAAATTATTTATGGAATACTTTAGTAGGACCATGAACATGAGCAGAATACTTAAATCCCCCTGTGATCTACTTTGTGTTATGGTAAAGCACGTAAACATGTGACATAGTAATCATCTATACTGTATCTGTCATGGAGATTAAACTGGTATGCCTGACATTCTCCTAAATCAAACAGTGTAAAGGAGAAACAGGGAGTGGATATTATTTGATCAATGATTGTGTTTTACATTCATAGATTCAGACTTGTTGAGTTGAAACAAGTTTGCAGTAATCTACTAGTAGTAGTGCCAGAAGATAGCTCTCGCTTCGACAAAGATTAGGGAACGACACCTCAAAAGTAGAGGTGAAGATATATTTTATTAATATCAACAGGCCACACATAAACAAAGGATGTCCTCCCTAAACCAACACAGACTAAAAGCATGACGCCATGGCAAAACCAGGGCCTGTCTGAAGGCACTGGTAGCATTATATAGGCCTCCCTGCAGGTGGAACCTATGAGTCCTGATGAGCTATTCCCCATAACTCTGCCCACTGACTCCTGTCTAAAGGAAAACAGAACATAGTGACAGGTATAGGTAGAGCCGTCACTGCAGGGGCCAGGAGGAGTACGACCACCTCATCCAATCACACACCCTGTAGCTGTAGGGGGAGGCTGCACCGGATGGGGAGAGCGGCTCAGCGGGTCATCGGCTGCCGACTGCCTTCGATCTGGGACTTGTTCACCTCCACAACCAGGCAGCGGGCCGCCAAGATCATCGCTGAACCCTCCCTTCCTGCCCAAGGCCACGGCCTGTTTGTGCGGCTCCCCTCAGGCCGTAGATTCAGAGCCATCAAGGCCAGGACCAATCGACATTTGGACAGTCCCCCCACCCCCACCCCCCCCGTGCAGTCTCCATGTTGAACACTGCCTGAATACTAACCCTCCCACCCACCATACTCAGACTTACACTGTGTCACATACACTGTGTTCGCACTGATCATGCACCCATCTTATGTGATCAGTGTTATAGCACCACGTTCTGCATTGTTCAATAACCACTTTTCCATATATATTTATGTCAGATATTCTCATACTCACACTGAACATGCTGTTTCCTTATGTGATCAGTGCTGTTCTTCCTCACTGTGCATTGACCTCTGATTTTCCTTATGACTATGTTACTATGTTAGACTCATTGTCACCTGTTGCACTGTGAATGTCAATTGTTGCCTTATGTCTTAACAATGCTCTGTTACCACCGTTTGCGATGCTCTTGCACAGTCAAAGGCTTAATAAAAATTATTAATAATAATAATAATAATAATAATAATAATAATAATAATAATAATAATAATAATAATAATATCACCTATGGTCATGAAGGGTGGGTCATGACCGAAAGAACGAGATTGCGGATACAAGCGGCGGAAATGAGTTTCCTCCGGGGGGTGGCTGGCATCTCCCTTAGGGATAGGGTGAGAAGTTCAGCCATTCGTGAGGGACTCGAGAGTAGAGCCGCTGCTTCTTCGCGTAGAAAGGAGCCAGTTGAGGTGGTTTGGGCATCTAGTGAGGATGCCACCTGACCGCCTCCCTAGGGAGGTGCTCCAGGCAAGTCCAGCTGGGCGGAGGCCGCGGGGCAGACCTAGGACCAGGTGGAGGGATTATATCTCCACACTGGCCTGGGAACGCCTTGGAATTCCCCAGTCAGAGCTGGTTAATGTGGCCCGGGAAAGGGAAGTTTGGGATGCCCTGCTGGAACTGCTACCGCCGCAACCCGACCCCGGACAAAGCGGATGAAGATGATGATGATGATGATGATGATGATGATGATGATGATGATGATGATGATGATGAATTATTATTATTATTGTTCTTAATAATTAAATTGTACTGGTACATTATTTAAAAGTGTTTCTGTTCTATTTAGACAGCTATAGACTGAGATCATAGTTCAGTTTTATCTAGTGAAAACATGGATAATCTTTCAGTCAATCTAATGTTGTTACATTCTACTGTTACAGGTTGGACTGGTTTGTACCAAACCTCTTCTCACTAAATATATTTGTTTCCTTATGACTCATTTGGCTTTGACTGAAGCCACAGATCAGTCGTAGGCAGAAACGTAAGAAGTTGTTTCAGGAAGTATACAGGACTGAAAGTCATTCAACGTTTAACAAGTAAGTGTAAATTGATTAAAAGAAAAAACTTAAATTTTCAGTTTTTGTGGTGTTCTTGTGCAGCACCAGTGCCTTTGTAATCAAATGATGCCTGGTATTAAATTGATAAGAGGAAGTCTGTACCATTATAGTCACAGTCTGTATAGTGTTATATATGTATGTGTAGTCTGCTGTATTGACTGTATCTTTTCTCTTTAACTTTCATTACTGCTAGCAAAGACTGTCTCTTCTTTCCCTTCTATGTCATTAACCAGTGTTGTAAACAATGGAGTTCCTTGGTTCCTATTGGATAGTTAAATATGGCAAGTTGACTTGACTGCATAGGTAGGCCTAATCTGGATTTTTCTAATCTGGACGATGAAATAATATGTTTATAGACCGTTGATCCATAGTCTACAATCAGTACATATGATTAAATGAATATGGTGGAAAATATGAGTCATTTAAAATATCTTGTATTAGAAAACAATGGGAGAGAGAGAAGGTACAAACCCTTTCTTGATTAAGTGACGAAAGTGAATAATTTAAATGTGTAAAGACAAGTAAGATTTGAGGATATGTCTCAAATTACTACTGAGGATATGTCTCCTATTACAACTGCGCCCTAAACATAATCTACAAGTTGGCAGGAAAAGTAGAAATACTGGTCCCTGAAATGAGACTGAGGTGATGTGTGGTAAATGCCAGGTAGGGAGTGAGGGAGGCGTCTGACAAACATACAGTATTTCTGACATTTCATTAAGATTGTTCCTGATGGAACTGCTACCTCCCCGACCCGACCCTGGACAAAGCAAAGATGATGATGATGATGATGATCTTTGCAATACATTTATTTCATAATTCAGTATTCAAAGTATTCCTCAAATAACTTGTTTTTTTTTATTATAAAACACCCTATATCATTTTTTTCTTTCTTACTTTTTGAATAAATGTCATGTTTGTATCACTA
The DNA here is from genome assembly GCA_026901105.3 of Galaxias olidus. NCBI lineage: Eukaryota > Metazoa > Chordata > Actinopteri > Galaxiiformes > Galaxiidae > Galaxias > Galaxias olidus. The sequence goes on from JAPMUY010008108.1 coordinate 34,113, forward strand.
CCCATCAAATGCACAACATGGGTCAAAAATGACCCGTATTCATTTCCTATGGGATTTAATGCATGGCGGAGTATTTCTTTGCTATATCTTTTTAAATCTGTATATTACAGAATTTATTATTCCAAATATCGATTAAATATCTTCTTTTTGATTACCACAAATCATTATTTAATTATTACTAGCTATATACTACATAATCTCATTAAATTAGCTAAATACAGAAACTATCTCATCCATTAAAACATCTATAGACAGAGATCACGTCATGCAGTTAAATAACCCGTAGACTAAAACTTCATGATTCAGTGAAAACATAAAACAATCTCTTGTCAAAATGTTGGGAAGACTGGTCATTATGAAATACAGTTTCAGCAATAACTATAGTAATTTTTTTCTAATCATGCAATTTTTAAATTCTCAAAGCCATCTGCAAAAAGACTCCTGCCAGTGACAAGGAACCTCATTCCAGGTGTTGTCTCTACCTCACACCACATCCTGTCATGTGATCATTGTTATTTCTTTGTCTAGGAGTGGAGATTCCACCATGAGTCTGTCTGGAGGGAGAGAGCAGGGAGGCCCTGCCTCTAAAACCAATCTGTCTGGAGAACATGAGAGACCAAAGAAGAGGTAAGATGAGGATTTCTAATCCCAGGGGCCTCATTTGGAGAGAGAGATTCACGTCAAAAGGCTGCCTACTGAAACACAAAAAAGGTGTCTGGAGAAATGACAGCCAGACCAAAGCTAAGAGGTGCACATGAGGTCTCGGTTCTCTTGGGGATGTAACACACACACACACACACATTACACACACACACATCAACACACACACACGTCATGTCAGTGTGACTCCAGTTAGGGTGCTTGGATAGCCACTCAGGAATGAATCAACACGCAGAATGGAAAAGGAGAGATGATTGATAACAATATAAATACAGTTATCATCGTAGCCATGATAGTTATTCTCTAATTATAATACTTTAATTTTAAGAGACATCTGAGAAAATATTTGAGATGGGGACAAGGATCCTGATTCCAGGTGTTGGTCCTACCCCACACTACACTCTGTCTGTCATGTCATGACTTTTATTTATTTGTCTAGGAGTCGAGATTCCACAAAGGGAGAGGAGGGGGGGCCTGCCTCTAAAATTTGTCGGCCTATGGAGAGAGATGAGGGGGGCCCTGCCTCTAAAACCAGTCTGTCTGGGGAACATGACAGCCAGACCAAAGCCAAGAGGTGAGATCAAGATCTCTAACTGTCCAGGACTGTTCTCCATCTCAGAGCTCAGCAGTGATATCATGACATCACTATTAGAGTAACATGTCTGTCTGTGTTGTGTTGAAGTTCACTCCAGCAGGAGAGACCAGACTCCCCTGTACCCAGCTGTGTCTCCATGAAGAGTGACCGGTCTATGGAGCCTCCTTTTACCTTCAGTAAAGGAGTAGTGACCACTGAGCCAGGGTATGAACCTCAACATTACTGGTAGTTACTTTACACCACAGTCATCCAGCATCCTTGAGTTACTTGAAAGGCATTTTATAAATGTTATGCATGATATGTTATGAATAATTATTATTATATAATTATATAATATGGGTCAGTTGTTTTGGGCCAGGGGCAAGTAAGTAACATGACACAAACACAGGAAAAAAGCAAGTACTACACAAATACATTTTAATATGCACCATAGAATAAAGAATACAGTGTTATCAACAATAGTGGTTCTTCTGTGTTTCTACCAGGGTCCAGCAGGAGAGACCAGACTCCCCTGTACCCAGCTGTGTCTCCATGAAGAGTGACCGGTCTATGGAGCCTCCTACTAACTTCAGTAAAGGAGTTGTGACCACGGAACCAGGGTACGAACCTCAACATTACTGGTAGTTACTTTACACCACAGTCATCCAGCATCCTTGAGTTACTTGAAAGGCGTTTTATAAATGTCATGCATAATATGTTATGAATAATTATTATTATATAATTTTAATTAATTGTGGGTCAGTTATTTTGGACCAGGGGCAAGTAAGTGACATGAGACAAACACAGGAAAAAGGCTGATCACAGGTCAGAATTTAAAGGACATAGAGGTTAATGATTAAGGGTTGATGTTTTTAAGATGGATGCCATTCTACTAATCCAGAGATTAGTGTTTATTTTAAACATTTGATAGAAACATAGTCTCTCATCAATGTGTTTAATAATAGTAACCTGTGTGTTTTGTCCACAGAGAGCACCAGGAGAGACCAGAGGTTCCCAGTGGTCAGTCTGTCCAGGGTCATCAAACAGACCTGACCTCCATATTCACGGTGGGACTCACTACATCAGCACTGTTTAAACTTTAATACATCAATTGTCAGATAAATACAGTTAATTTACAGTTAATTTTACAATGCCTATTATGGAATGTCCATGTCTATCATGTGCACATAGTAGGAAGAGCAGCCAATTGAACAAATTATCTCAAATTGAAATCTAAATTTTTTTTCTTTCTGAAAGGATGCTTGTTTTAGATATTTATCAGTCCTTTAAGGTCACTATGAACATGTTTTAGAAAGAATCTCATTGTACATTTTCAACCATAGATTACAATATTATTTGTAGACAGTCTAAATGTGTTGGTCTGTCAGTGATGAATGTTAGTTCAGGACCCATGGAAGGAAATTAGCAGCACCATGACACCAGATTTAGACAGCAGTGTAACAACAGACCGGTGGGCTTGTTAGTAACTAAACCCACAAGGTTCACCCCCAAATGGATTTAAACATCCTCATATTAAAAGTGGGATTCTCCACCTCAAAGTTGTTGATTCATTTCAATTCCTCATTGGCGGAGTACTGATCCACGTTTAAATAAACGCTTGGCTCTTCCGTAGTTTATTTTGTCTATCTGTACTAAGGGACTGCTTTGTATGTTCATTCTTGATTATTAATTATCAATCGATTGATCAAATTATCAATTATTAAGAGGAATCTTACACAACATACTTGCTTGTTGTCTGTTTCAGATTCTTGAGGAGACCGTGGTGACTTTTGTAAAAAACGAGCTGAAGAAGTTCCAGAAGATTCTGAGTTCAGGTTACCCAGAGTGCTTAGAGAGTCAGAGGGAGGAGGAGGAGCAGAGGACCAGCGCCAGAGAAGGAGCTCTGAAGATCACACTGCACTTCCTGAGGAACATGAAGCAGCAGGAGCTGGCTGACACTCTGGAGAACAGTAAGAGGCTCTGTCTTCAGTCTGTCACACTATACTGTACATGAGGAGAGTTAGAGCTGTCGTACTGTACTGTACATGAGGAGAGTTAAAGCTGTCTGTATCAGTCTTTTGTACTGTACATGAGGAGAGTTAGAGCTGTCTGTATCAGTCTGTCGTACTGTACATGGGGAGAGTTAGAGCTGTCAGTATCAGTCTGTGGAAGAGCAGTCGAGCAGCGCAAGAGAGGAAGCTTCTGAAGATCGCACTGCACTTCCTGAGGAACATGAAGCAGCAGGAGCTGGCTGACGCTCTGGAGAACAGTATAAGGCTCTGGCTTCAGTCTGTCATACTGTATTGTACTGCACATGAGGAGAGTTAGAGCTGTCTGTATCAGTCTGTCATACTGTACTGTACATGAGGAGAGTTAGAGCTGCCTGTATCAGTCTGTTATACTGTACTATACTGTATATGAGGGGAGTTAGAGCTGTTTGTATCAGTCTGTCACACTGAACTGTACATGAGGAATGTTAGAGCTGTCTGTATCAGTCTGTTGTACTGTACATGAGGAATGTTAGAACTGTCTGTATCAATCTGTCAAACTGTCCTGTATTGTACATGAGGAAAGTTAGTTTTAATTTTGCTCTTATAAACAGTATGGACAAAGTTGATTCATTGAATGTTCCACTGGATTCCACTTCATTTTGCAATCAATTTTCAACCACTCATCAAAATAGTGGGGAGGTTTACTATAAAACATATGTCGATTGTTGGGCGGTAGCGTTGCTACAAATAGTAGCGTTGCTGTTTTCTGAATCAAATTGCTTTTCACTAGCAAAGTTATTTCATTGAGCGGTAGCGTCCACAGACTCACAAGCTTGAGCTTACTTGATGGAAAGATAGCAGAGTGAGATTGAAAGAAAGCGGAGTGAGGATGTAGAGGAATGCAGGAAGTATCTCACGAAATACATTATTTAAACAACTGAGAAAAAAGCAAATGCTAATTTTGAAAGGTTTCTCTTGGTGTCATGTGAACAAACACCTCTTGTGAGAAAGATCAGGGTCCATCCAGCCTGGCCGCCTCATCCTCTAGTGAGGAGGACACTTTGATATGCAGACAGTCGCTACAATACGAATACAACTTTCTCAAATGTTACTATTGGATTGCACTGCCCAAGTGCTGGTGGTGCATATAGTTCGGTAACAGATAATGTTTTAAATTTAGCACATCATCTTCGTAGGTGGGTGGGTGTGCAACCTCCTCCATTTGATGAGTTTTATGATCATCCCAAACAAATTTCTGTCTTATTTTCCTTCTTTTGTCATTCTTTCTTTTATATTCTTCTTTTAAAATTTCTTCTTTTTTCTTCGGTACTCTTCTTTTTTTCTGTCCTTTTTATATGCCGGCCACCATATCACTGCTTGCAGTTGTATTTTATACTTTTACAAGTAGTTCAACACTGCATTTGTCCATTTTTTATACTATTCTGCAAACAGATTTAGACCTGAACATGCTGCTGATCTGAACAAAAAGTCTTAATTTAATGACAGCATGAACTAAGCTTGATGATCTTGCTGATCTATAACAAGCCTTCAATCAAGATGAATGCCAAAAAATGTACAAAAAATATTTACAAGCTTGTTTCTTAATGTTGGGCTCAACCTTAAAACCTTATTTCTCTCTTTTCTGTGCTTGAAGTGTGCTTAGATCCTCCTGCTAAGGTGTGCCAGTGTCTGATAAAAACTAATCTGAAGAGGAAGTTTGAGTGTGTGTCTGAGGGAATACCTAAAGACGGAAACTCAACACTTCTGAATCAGATCTACACGGAGCTCCACATGACAGAGGGAGGGAGTGGAGGGGTGAACACTCAACATGAGATCAGACAGATTGAAGCAGCATTCACAAAACCAGTGAGACCAGAAACACCAATCAGGGTCAATGACATATTTAAAGGTCCTCCTGGACAAGGTAAACCAATCAGAACAGTGCTGACAAAGGGAGTGGCTGGCATCGGTAAAACATTTTCTACACAGAAGTTCACTCTGGACTGGGCTGAAGGAAAAGCCAACCAGAATATACAATTCACACTCCCTCTCGCTTTTAGAGAGCTGAATTTGCTGAAAGGGATGAAATGCAGTTTTATGGAACTTCTTTGTAAATTCTTTGTTGAAATGAAAGAATTGGGTACAACAAACTTGAACAAATACAAAGTAGTGTTTGTCTTTGATGGTCTGGATGAGTGTCGACTTCCTCTAGACTTCCAGAACAATGAGATCTGGACTGATGTCACAGAGTCAACCTCAGTGGACGTGCTGCTGACAAACCTCATCAAGGGGAATCTGCTTCCCTCTGCTCAACTCTGGATAACCACTCGACCAGCAGCAGCCAATCAGATTCCTTCGGAGTATGTTGACATGGTGACAGAGGTACGAGGGTTCACTGACTCACAGAAGGACAAGTATTTCACAAAGAGATTCAGTGGTAAAAAGAACATGGCCAGCAGAGTCATCTCCCACGTCAAGACATCAAGGAGCCTCCACATCATGTGCCACATCCCAGTCTTCTGTTGCATCACTGCTACAGTTCTGGAGTACATGTTGACAACAGAGCAGAGAGGAGAGCTGCCCAAGACCCTGACTGAGATGTACATCCACTTCCTGGTGTTTCAGTCCATACAGGGGAATGTCAAGTATCATGGGAGAGCTGAGACAGATCCACACTGGAATACAGAGAGCAGGAAAATCATTCTGTCTCTGGGAAAACTGGCTTTCCAGCAGCTGAAGAAAGGCAACCTGATCTTCTATGAGTCAGACCTGACAGAGTGTGGTATTGATATCCGAGCAGCCTCAGTGTACTCAGGAGTGTTCACACAGATATTCAGAGAGGAGTGTGGTCTGTACCAGAGCCAGGACAAGATGTTCTGTTTTGTCCATCTGAGCATTCAGGAGTTTCTGGCTGGAGTCCATGTTATTCTAACATTCTTCAACGAAAAGCAGAATGTCATGGAAGAACCACCTTCATCCTCCAACCAGTCTCTACACAGCGTCCACAGGATAGCAGTGGACAAGGCTTTACAGAGTAAGAATGGACACTGGGACCTCTTCCTCCGCTTTCTCCTGGGCCTCTCACTTGAGACCAATCAGAGGCTCCTAGGAGGCCTGCTGACACAGACACAAAGCACCTCAGAGACCAATGAGGAAACAGTCAAGTACATCAAGGAGTTAACAGGGAATTATCTCTCTTCAGAGAGGAGCATAAATCTGATCCACTGTCTGAATGAGCTGGGAGACACTTCTTTAGTAAAGGAGGTCCAAGGCTTTCTAACCAGAGGAGGTTACCAACTAGAAGACCTCTCAGCTTCCCAGTGTTCAGCTCTGGTCTTTGTATTGGTGACTTCGGGAGAGATGCTGGATGTCTTTGACCTGAAGAAATACTGCAGATCAGAGGCAGGTTTTCTGAAGCTGCTGCCAGTGTTAGAGGCCAAATCCCCCAGAACACTTCTGTGAGTAGATCAATGTACATTTCCAACCAGAGGCTCTCATGCACCCATTTTTTAAGAAAAAAAAACTAGAAACTTTATTTTTTTAGTGATGGCAGAAGTTTGCTACATATTTTGAAACACGCTTCACCAATGCCTTTTTTGTTGATACGCAACCGAGAAATCTGAGATCACTAAATACATTTTTCTTCTTGGAGCAGTGTGTTTATTTAAATTTAGTTGTCCCATCTATAATACATTTTTTGGCTGCTGAACAAAATGTGCTAGTGAGGGCACGTCCCCCTTCTGTTTGAATGGGCGTAACGCCTCTGTGTCCAGCTCAATCGTTTCAAGGTAGATTTCTGGAATTCTAAAAAGCAGATATTTTTTCCTGTAGTATTATCCTGGTTTCACATCAAATGTAGAACAAGTGGCAAATAGATAAAATAGGTTTGTTCAGTTGCCAGTAAACGTGGCATGCAACTCAAATCATGTTGTAGCCTGAAGGGTTACTTTTGTCTATAATTTTAGAAAGTTATTTTCACTTTATTTAATTGTTAGTATAAAGTAAAGCTTGATTTATTGATTTAGCTAAAAATCATATTATCTTTTTCTATTCACATAGGTTGTCAGGTGGTATAGTCACAGACAAAGGCTGTGCTTTTCTGACCTCAGCTCTGAAGTCCAACCCCTTCCACCTAAGAGAGCTGGACCTGAGCTACAATCACCCAGGATCCTCGGGAGTGATGCTGCTGTCTGGTCTACTAAAGGATTCACAGTGTAGATTGGAGACATTGAGGTCAATTACAGTTTAATTACTCTTATCAGATCAGAACATATATATCAGTACTGTAGTCTAAAAATGTATTCTGGATTCTCTACAGGCTTTCAGGCTGTCTGGTCACGGAGGCAGGCTGTGATTATCTGGCGTCAGCTCTGAGGTCCAACCCCTCCCATCTGAGAGAGCTTGACCTGAGCTACAATCAGCTGGGACTTTCAGGAGTGAAGCTGCTCTCTTCTTGCCTAGAGGATGAGCAAATCAGAATGGAGACACTGAGGTCAGATATATTGTCTTTGAACATAATCAGATGTGTCAGTACTTTAGTCTGAAAATGTACTTTCAATTATCTGCAGGCTGTCCAACTGTCTAGTCACAAGAGAAGGTTGTGCCTCTTTGGTCTCAGCTGTCAAAGCAAACTTGTCCCACGTGAAAGAGCTGGACCTGAGTAACAACGACGTGCAGGATTCGGGTGTCAAACTGCTGTCTGATGAACTCAGGACAACAACTTGTAAACTTGAGACACTGATGCAAGTATTTAAAACATTTTAAACTTCAGGAGCCAAAGAAAACTTCTTAGCACACATACCTTGATCGGTTTAAAAAGTAACGGATCTTATTATGGTGACTGACAGGCGATTTATACCACGTAATAATACCATATAATGCTTATCTTATCGCCTGTCACTCATTCTGCCTTTTACTGCATTCTCTCCTACTTTTATTGGTGTGTCTTGCAAGTCGGAGCATATGCAAATTAAGGTTGAACCCTAACTATGATATTACATAGCCAATCTGACAAAACAATTGTATTAATAAAAATCAAAACAAAATTAAATAATCACTCGTAGTTGAAATCGCATAATGGGCGCAATTACAATATATAAAAAGTTAGAAAATATGCTGAAATTATGTGGAAAGGACGAATGAAATGAAAAACATTCTTGGGACAGTATGGTTCAAATTACCTTTTGCTTTTAAAGGAAAAATTCTATATCAATTTGCAAGTGTGTGAATAAGCCATCACTGAAACAAGTAGAGAAATATATACTGGTATTTCAATATTTTTGCAATATTTAGCTGAGTGTAGTTTGAGTTTGTCCTATGTTTGCAGTCTGTATACTGTACATCATGTTGATTGGGCTTGCTAAATACATTGTATTGGTTGTTGGCACAACAGTCTTCAAGGAGTAGAGGTTGTCACTCGAGAGAAGAGAATCTTTAAGCAGTTCTATAAACTTTATTTTAATCACTGCTGAGTTTCCGAAATGTACATTCCAACCAGGCCCTGTTATAATAATCAGGGGTGCATGCGCCATTTTCAGAGGGGCACACAAAATCACCAAGGCATTGCTTAAAGGGGTAGTTAAACATTTTGGAAATAAGATATGTGCCTACTTACCCCTAGTCTGTGAAAAGAAAACGAGCTGAGTTGCAATTGCACATACCATGGTTAGATGATTGCTTCACAGTATTTTGTCTGTTGACATGAAACCTTAAAATATGTAATCAAAGGATTATACTTTAAAGCAGGACTCAACAAGTAAAATGCCACATTAGGCAAGTACATCTAGCAACAACAAAAACAAAAAAAATTCCAAAGGTTGTGGACGTAGTATGATAAAGAATGTTGTCGTTCTCTGGCACACAGCTTGTTCCCACCCCTTGCTTCTGAGAATATTGGAACAGGCCGATTTTTAATAACCCACAATTGACAAGATGGTGATGCATAGCTATCAATGTAATCTTGTCACATGCACAAAAATGGCAATGGGTAAAGACCACATTTATTACCTGAAGCGCAAGCGATCATTTAAATGTACATAGAAACATGAGTTTAGTTGGTTGGCATTAGTTGGAGTTTCGCCTTCATCCTATATGAGTTGCACAGTTTACCACAAGTTTGAGGGTAAGACGGATAAAACAGTGCAACTTTGCTGGAGTGCCATAAAGACCCAACACAGCATCTCACATTTGTATCAGTGCTGTTGCCGTTGTCATCTGCAACCAGGTTGAAGGAACGTTAGCTAAATAATTAAGCCTACTACTGTATGAGGTAGCCCATTCTATGTAGTTTTTGTTGTCATTTCTAAATTAGTTGTCAACAGAGGTAACGTGTGTCACTGAAATGGAAAGAAAAATAGGACTATTATTATTTTGTTCATTTTGTAACGTTAGTATTCTAGTACAAGTATTACATCATATTTGGCTGTCCAGTGTCCACTATTCGAAAGTCTAAGCCTAAGTGATTTAAGTAACAAAAGACAATCTGCCTTTGCATTTCTTTTCCATTATTAAATCAATAATATTGATCTTTCTATTCCCACAATTAATCTATTTAAATTAAAACACAGTTGCAGCCACATTCCATTAAGATGTAAATCTACATTTGCTTAAGTCATGAAGAAAAATCGGTTTTTAGTGGTATCATGATTTTAGTTGGTATCACAATACTTTTGCTGGCGGTGGGCTTAGGCCTTGTCAACCTCAGTACCATTCTATAATTGTGATATCCTATGATTGATTAACAAAGGTGGCTGAATTCATTTTCATTAAATATGGTCAGTGGCAGACAGGGAATTCTATTAAGATTCATTCACAGATTTGTATTTGCATTTGAATAGTTTTAATGATTAAAGATCATGAAAATGAACTTTAATCTTTGTTATTTTATAGTCGCTAATGAATAAAACTATTTGTATAGGGGCAAGTAAAAAAAAACGTAGCGTTGAGCCCTGCTTTAAAGGGAGGGGCATTTAGAAATTAAGGAGGCAAAGCTACGGAGGCCCTGAGAGGCCAACACATTGCAACTTCAGAAAACACATGTATGCACATTGAGAAAACACAAGCAAATTGAAAAGACGTGTAGCATTTAGAAAATGTGCTTCAAATTTAGACAACGCAATACAGAAACGCTCTGCAAATACAGACAACAAAACACATACTTGGTGACATTTCTGAGAGAAATGAAATGTCTAGCCTAGTACAGCCAACTAACATACAGTAGCTTGTTTCACAATTAATAGTTTGTAATTTGTTCTTTTACTTGAATTGGCACGGTTATAATAAGCTAAAGGCAAATTGTAGGTTTTCTGCTAGTTATATGGAATAATATCTGAATCATGCATTACAATGTTAAAACAAACCAAAAACACATTTTACAACACCGCCGTCTGGCGGACAGCCGACTTCAACAAGCGTGTCCAGATGTGTTCATTACGTTTCGGTGTCTGGGAATAATTAAATTGTTAGTCTATACCCAGTGGCCACTAGGCCGGATCCACCATCACCTCGCCAGATAGGCGCGGCAATCACAACGTTAAAACAAGAACTTTTTTTGTTGTCCAATAGGCAATCACTACATTGTACACATCAAACAATGCCAGAATTGTATCTGATTTATTTAAATGATTCATAGCGGCACGACAAGTGGACACAACGGGACTTGTTTTGGGTAAGACGCAGTGACTGTGTAAAAGTGTTGCTCATTGTAATGATTGTGTGTCCACGTGTTAAATCAACATTGAAAAGCAAATTTTGTGCGGTCTGGAACACCAACAGCGCAGTTCTGATTCGAGCAAAAATAAATGGGTAGCGTTTCTGTGCTGAATTTGGGCTGCATTGACTTGAATTTTTTTAATCTGGCCCAGTTCTGTATTGCAGTGTATTGTCCTCTCAGGGCCACTCTACATTACATACACTACATTACTGTAATTTAGCAGACGCTTCTATTCAGAGAGACTCAGAAAAAATAGTGCCCTACAACAAGAGTAGGTACAAAACTACAGGTCAGGTAGATAAAATACATGCATCCCTAACCTAATCACCTAGATAAGAACAAAGCAAGTGCTACATTAAAGGTGCAGTATGTAGTTCCAGAGAATTTGGGAAAAAATGGCAAGAATATGAATCACAACAATCAAAAAGGCCAACCTCCTGAGTCTTGGGTCCCCCCTATCCCTCTCAATGGCCCATCCCACACATGCCCGTGCGTGCTCTGACTTGACCTCATGAGCCTGAGCAAGGCAGTGTTTCATGAATCATATATATGTTGTGCATATTTTTGGTTCTCACCAAGAACGCATGAAGCCATGTCTGATTCCGAGGTGAGAAACAAAAGAATCCCAAACGTCTGATTGTAAACGCTCTAAAACTGGGTGGTTAACTCCAAAGAAACAAGCACAGACAAAAATGACCGTTTCCATAGTAACGACATACTGTAAGCTAACGTTAACAGTTTCATAATTTGATTCCCCTATTTGTATGAGCTAGTGCATGTCAATCGTTTTTATTTAGATTCGATTCTTCCTAAAATTCTAAAACGACACTTGGCGATATGACAAGCCAAGTCTTTTGCAACAACATGCAACAACTTCAGCCACTTTGCAAATACTAGTTCACACCGCTGCTGCCTTTGTCTGCAACGCGAATTGTAACAACAGGCTTGTTTGAAGGGTGACGCTGGAAGCAGGGATTTTACCAAGGAGTGTGCACGTGAGGTGATTGACAGGCAAGAATCCCTTACTCTTTGCAAAAACTCTCCTGATTGGTTGGGAATAGGCAGGCGTCCCTAGATTTTTTAAAAAGCTGAATACAGGGCCCAGGGAGCGCACCTTCTCTCTGAGCATTTTAATGACATCATCCATGATGTATGTAATAAATGTGAAAAACATAATTTGTTTTATTTATTGCTAGAAATTCAAACTTACATTAGGCACCTTTTAACATCAGGATACAAAACGGAACCATCGCAAACCAACAACAAACCTTTTTTTCCTTCCTATCAATTACTCAGTATATCAAATAAAAGTGCAAGGTAGATGCAACGGTACATTTGAGAGCCAAAGTGGAGTCAAAATGAGTGAGTCTTTAAGTTTTGACGGAAAGTGCACAAAGACGTTGCGGTCCTTCAAGGGGAGGTCATTCCACCACTGAGGGACAGAGAGAAGTTGTGAGCGGGGTGCCAGGCTACCTTTTCCACAAAGTGAGGGGGCAACAAGGCGACATCCGGCGGCAGAGCGCAGTGGTTGGGATAAGGTGTAGGGTCTGAACATCTACTGTAGGAAGGAGTGTACAAATCCCTCGTAAGCCACCTCATAGAACCGGTGTTGCAACCAGATCTCTCTGCCAACATGATAGTGCTGCCCTATGTCATATTGCAACATTGTGGATTATGATTAGTTGGTTCTCTCCACCGCTTTGTCTCATAGATGCCTTTGCAATAGAGACACTGCAAGCCTTTACTAAGTATTGTAATAAAAGTCTAATTTACAGATACTTTCATTAAAAAAACTGCAAGCTTTCATTGGAATTGATCTGAAGTACCTTAAAGTAAATTGTGATAAACTTGTATGTTTGCTATATCAAGAGTAACTAAGGCAAGAAGCGGTGGAGTGAACTAGCGCATCATGATCCACAATGTTGCAATGTGGGCAGCACTATCATGTTGGCAGTGAGATCTGTTTGCAACACCGGGTCTGTACACAACTTATTTAAAAGAACATTCCTGATCGAATGTTACATTCATGACCTGAGCCAATAAATATTATAAATATAAAATAAATAAATAATTAAATAAATATAAATAAATATACACCTAATGATGATTTCATCTAAGGTTAGAAGTGGTTGTTATTATATATTATTTTCAGGCTCCAGTAATCTTAGTGTGCAAGTTAATTTGATTGGATGAGTGAAATAAACTACCCCTTCCGCAGGCCTTAATGCTCAATTTTGATTTATGCTCAGATAATATATTTTTGTTTGGCTGTTTACATTAATCATTTTTAATCTGGCCAGTATCAGATTCCAGTGTGAACTGGTCATTGTCCTGAACTGACTTCCATGTGCAAAAGAACAATAACAAAGGCTATGGTCACACCGCAGGCCTTAATGCTCAATTCAGATTCATGCTCAGATCTGATTTTATTTCTTTATTCAAATTATTTGCTTTTAATGTAGCCAATATCAAATTCCAGTTTGAACTGGTAACGGTCCTGAACTGACCCGCATGCACAAAAGAACAATAACAAAGATGTCACCACAGCACGCTGTTGTACAGAAGTAAACATGGAGACCACTGTAGTCAGTGTTTACGGTTTCCTGTATAAGTTGATGTGCTGTAGAAGCCAGTGAATTAGTGAGCAGGTGATAACGAGAATGATAATGAGAGAGCAAAAATATTTGTCTTTTTGTGGAACGAATTCCAGCTAGCACAGAACTGTGACAAATGTTGATCAAGATCAATGTAAAAGTCGCATGGATTCAGAATTGACTGGTCAGACTGACGTTGCATTGCAAAAAATAAGACCTGTATCCGATTTATTACCACTTTTAAAAGTGTCCCAAATTGGATTTGACCCACTTTTGCCAGTGGCGTAAACGTAGCCCTAGACTACTACTACTGGCTTCGACATCAAATCAAATCAATTTAATTTGTATAGCACATATTACAGAGGCAATTCAACGTGCTTTAAAAAAATATACAAGGAAGCGAACAAAACACCATTAAAAGAAACAAAAAAAAAGAAATTAAATAAGAAAATACTGTAAATTGCTAAGTGACAAAACTCCCGTGGGATGAAGTATTCCCACTAATATGCAATAGAGAACAAATACGTTTGTAATCTGGATTTAAAAGTAGTCAGGGAGTTATAGTCTCTGATCTTCTGTAAATTGATTCCAGCTATTTGCTACATAGTAGCTAAATGCTGCTTTGCCTTTTTTGGTTTCAATTCTGGGGATGGTTAGCAGACCTGTTCCGGATGACCTGAGGGGTCTAGAGGGGTTCATCCTGTATTAGCATGTCAGTAATATATTTTAGGCCCAAATTATGTAATGACCTGTAGGTGAGCAACATTATTTCAAAAGTCAATTCTCTGACACACAGGGAGCCAGTGCAGTGAGTTCAGAATTAGTGTAATATGCTCATATTTTTTGGTCTTTGTTAAATGTCTGGCGGCAGCATTCTGAACAAGCTGCAGACGTCTAAGTACTGTATTTTTTTATGAATACCCAAAAGAAGACCATTGCAGTAGTCCAGCCTACTGGTAATAAATGCATCAATATTTTTTTCTAAATCTTGTTGGGGCAGGAGTCCTTTTAGTCTTGCTATGTTTTTGAGGTGATAATATGCGGATTTTATTACCAAGTTGATATGGCTGGTGAAATTTAGGTCCGAGTCAATGATGACACCAAAAGGTCTAACTTGGTCCTTAGTTTTCAGAGACATGGACTCAAGGTGCGTGCTAACTTTCAGCCTTTCCTCTGTGGCACCAAAGACAATCGGCTCAGTTTTTCCTTATTTAGCTGAAGGAAGTTCTGGCACATCCAGTCATTGACTTGCTCAATGCACTGACACAGTGATTCTATAGCCCTGTGGTCATTTGGTGAAAAAGCTAGGTATATATATATAGTGGAACAGGCCCAAACGACCCTGGTGAACACCCCAGGGGGGCCAACATGTTTCTCTCTCTCAAAGAATTATAAACCTTGACTTTATTCCAGTATTTCCAGCTGTAACTCTAAGAATGAAGAAATTGTTACCTAAAGAACATTAAATGACATTATTGGACATTGACAATGAGAAGAAATTGTAATATAAAATGTTTGTATTGCTAATAATTATATATTATTTGAACAGGAAAGCTTACAAAGGGCACAGCGAGAGACCGCAGACCTCAGAAACGTCCCAAACGACTAGCACCACCCTTATGAGACTGCATTATGAGATATCATGCACAGACATGACTATGTTAGAGATAACAAAGTATAAACATAAAAACTTTAGCCTTAGCCTCTGCCAGCGAATGAGCTAACATTTCGCTTTACTTTAATGTGTTTTGCTTGATGAAAGTATTTAAGCTACATAATTATAATGCCTCCCGGGCCGGATCCAATAGTGTGGCGGGCTGTATATGGCCCGCAGGCCGGAGGTTCCCCAACCTGGTTTAGACTCTAACCATAGCATAAAATGCCTACTAACCGTTTTAGTTTATTAATGTTATCATTTAGTCATTCTTTATAGTAACGTAATTATCATGCTTTCTTTAAGATTAGGAAATAAATAGAATTGCCTTGCAACAACTATATCACTTCATTTCCATACAATCATTTATTCTTGTGGCATA
The DNA here is from genome assembly GCA_026901105.3 of Galaxias olidus. NCBI lineage: Eukaryota > Metazoa > Chordata > Actinopteri > Galaxiiformes > Galaxiidae > Galaxias > Galaxias olidus. Next base: position 49,679 of record JAPMUY010008108.1, read on the forward strand.
AGACTTCACTACCCCTGAATTGAGATTGAAAACGTTAACTATTGCAGTATTAAATTAGTGATAAGAAAATTGCTTAAGCTACATTCTGTGTGGTGGTGCTCTGTACATAGGTAATTACACTTCATCACCTTGATCGACTATAATATTCATTTATGAATTCATTGATAATCTATAAAAATTCATAAAGCGTAGTTTACACTCAAGAAGTATAAGCCAAATCCCCAATTTTATGGTCAACAGCATCAAAAGTGCTAAGATCCAATAACACCTAAATAGAAATCTAGCCTGCGTCAGTGTTTAAACGGATGTCATTTAAAACCTTAATGAGAGCAGTTTCAGTGCTATGACGTAGTCGAAATCCTGATTGGAAGGTGTCCTAGCACCCAGTGTTGACTAAGAAATTATTTAGCTGTTGTAAAACAACTTTCTCAATGATTTTACTGATACAGTAAATGGCAGGTTTGAAATAGGTGTGTAGTTGCTAACTATTGATGCACCCAGGCCCCATTTTTTTAATAGAGATTTAATTACTGCAGTTTTCAGGAACTTAGGAAAGTAGCCTGATTGGAGAGAGCGATTAGAGATGTACTATATGTCTGACGTCAGGCACTCAAATGCCTTTTTTAAGGCCGGACACGGCAGGCAAAACATAGTTTTTTCATGCACTGGTCAATTTTGAGATTTTAGACTATTTTGCTTGCATAACATGTCTTCTTTCAGACTGGTGGAAATATAACGTCCAAAATACACATTTAGGTGCTTATTTTTACAACACTTTGTCCATCTGCGTCGGCAGATTTTTACCTAAATTCTCCTAAAGTTAGCGTTCTAATGCAACACGTAGTACCGTGATCGTTGTCTGCTCCATGTCATTCCAGGTATCGTTGGAAAGCTTTCTCTCTCCTTCATAATGTTATCTGATCCAAAAATTGTCATTTCCTTTGTATCAGCAACCAATCGTGAAAGTATAAAGGTGGGATTTAGTCTAAAACACAATTCTCATTGGCTGGTGTCAATTTACAGCAACGTGATTCATTCAGATGCATCACGTGATGTACTCTGACACTTCCTTATTTGTGTTCGCGTGGGAGTTCTGAAGTCTCAAAATGCCAACAGAATTTAGAATAAGACGTTCCAATAAAAGAAAGTAACAATTGTCACTTGCAAGAACACACAAGAATAAACCAAATAAGGAAACTGATGAGGAAATGCACAAGAATAAACCCAATAAGCTAACTGATGTGGAAATGCCTTCACGAAGCACATTGATGCATAAACTCTCTTTAGGAAAGCAGGAGTGTAGTCCTAGCGAGGGTGACCAATGCGCCACACAGCAGTGGCTGATAGTTCATGTAGCATGTTTAAATTAATTGATGAGTGGTTTAATATAGTTCATGTAGCACGTTTAAGTGAATGGATCAGTGGTTTAAGATGTCCAAATTGTGCAGGAACCGGTCTTAAAATTAACATTGACCTTCAGAATCTTGGGTTCTGTAGCAGTTTGCTTTTGGAGTGCTGTCTGTGCGACGGAGATCGGTACCGCAAAAGCGTATATTCATCCACAGGTCTTTGAGAGGGAACCAGGAATGATGTTGCGTTTGACGTGAATGTGCGAATGGTGCTCATAGCGCACAAGCTAGGATTGGGGTATGCAGCGCTCCAAAAAAATCTGTAAAGTCTTGGGGATTTCTGGGCCTCATCTTAAAACATCCGAGACATGACAAGAGAGTGACAGGTATGGAAACAGGGATTAGTGATGTTGAGGGGAAACTAGAAACTTATCTTCCATCTATTTGTGTTTTGTGTATAATATGTAGGACGCAATGATCTACTGAATAATGGTGCCATTTCATTCAGTATTTTGTGGTCAATTTTTGTTTAACAGTACAGACTTTTCATTTCAGTGGCAAAGTTGACAAAGGTGGACAATATTAAAACAAACTTGCAAGGACATTCAAGTTGAGCTAATATTTTCTCTGCTGGGATTGGTTCTGGAAAAAACATGAACAACATGATAATCGTTAAAATAGTTGATCTTTTACAGTTGATAAAGTAGGCCTATATTCAGTTCTATTTCTTATTTAAACAACAATGTGAAATCATTTATAATTTATGTTCTAAAAGTTCCCTGCTTTCCCCTCCTGAAGTGTCGGATGGTCTTCCAGAACCTTCCTCAGGAGGGGAAAGCAGGGAACCATCCAAGCTGTATACAGTAAGGATGGGACGCTGTTGACCTCAACTGACAAGGTGATTGGGAGGTGGAAGGAACACTGAGGAACTCCTGAACCCGACAAATCCACTCTCTATAGTAGAGACAGAGCTGGAGGATGATGGGGGATCAGCATCAATCTCCCTGGCGGAAGTCACTGAGGTAGTCAAATAACTCCACAGTGGCAAAGCCAACAGGGTGGTTCCCCTGTTCAAAAAGGGGGACCGGAGAGTGTGTGCCAACTACAGAGGCATCACATTACTCAGCCTCACCGGGAAAGTATACTCCAGGGTGCTGGAAAGGAGGGTTCGACCGATAGTCGAACTTCGGATTGAGGAGGAACAATGCGGTTTCCGGCCTGGTCGTGGAACAACGGACCAGCTTTTTACCCTCGCGAGGATCTTTGAGGGGGCCTGGGAGTATGCCAATCCGGTCTACACGTGTTTTGTGGATTTGGAGAAGGCGTATGATTGGGTTCCCCGGGAGATACTGTGGGAGGTGCTGCGAGAGTATGGGGTGAGGGGGTCTCTACTCAGGGCCATCCAATCTCTGTACTCCCAAAGCGAGAGCTGTGTCCGGGTCTTCGACAGTAAGTCGGACTCGTTTCCGGTGAGGGTTGGCCTCCTCCAAGGCTGTGCTTTGTCACCTATCCTGTTTGTGGTATTGATGGACAGGATCTCATGGCGTAGCCGCGGGGGAGGGGGGCTGCGGGTTGGTGGGCAGAGGATTGCATCACTGCTTTTTGCAGATGATGTGGTCCTGATGGCATCATCGGTCTGCGACCTTCAGCACTCATTGGATTGGTTCGCAGCCGAGTGTGAAGCGGCTGGGATGAGGATCAGCACCGCCAAATCTGAGGCCATGGTTCTCAGCAGGAAACCGATGGATTGTCTACTCCAAGTAAGGAATGAGTCTTTACCCCAAGTGAAGGAGTTCAAGTATCTCGGGGTCTTGTTCTCGAGTGAGGGGAAAATGGAACGAGATGGGCCGGAGAATTGGAGCAGCGGGTGCGGTGTTGCAGTCGCTTTATCTCACCGTGTCTATGAGTGAGCTGAGCCAGAAGGCAAAGCTCTCAATCTACCGGTCTATCTTCGTTCCTACTCTAACCTATGGTCATGAAGGGTGGGTCATGACCGAAAGAACGAGATCGCAGATACAAGCGGCGGAATCGAGTTTCCTCCGGAGGGTGGCTGGCATCTCCCTTAGGGATAGGGTGAGAAGTTCAGCCATTCGTGAGGGACTCGGAGTAGAGCCGCTGCTTCTTTGCGTAGAAAGGAGCCAGTTGAGGTGGTTCGGGCATCTAGTAAGGATGCCACCTGGCCGCCTCCCTAGGGATGTGTTCCAGGCAAGTCCAGCTGGGCGGAGGCCGCGGAGCAGACCAAGGACCAAGTGGAGGGATTATATCTCCACACTGGCCTGGGAACGCCTTGGAATCGCCCAGTCAGAGCTGGTTAATGTGGCCCGGGAAAGGGAAGTTTGGGATGCCCTGCTGGAACTGCTACCTCCGCGACCCGACCCCGGACAAAGCGGATGAAGATGATGATGTTTCTAAAAGTATATGGAGTCATATAGCCTATCATTAGTGACCACACCAATAATATTAATCGTGGTAGATGTATTAGTGTCAGCGTCTGACTCCCTGCCATAGCAATACTTTTTGACCTGCTCCACGGTCCTTTCCAAAACACATGTATCTGCCACTCAAGTAAAAAAGTGTGCTGTGCCAATAAAACTTGACCAGATGAACAGTTAGTGAGATACTCTACATTTCATTTTAGTGGCCGAAATTGAGAGAGGCTTGGAGTCACTGCACAGGACCAGGGAGCAGATCAGGCAGGCTTATGCAGATGTTGACCCAGACGTGGCAGAGTTGCTGAGGGAGGATGCCAATGTAGTGATAAACATCAGCGTGTTTTTTGATGGCACCTGGCAGAAAAGAGGCTTCAGTTCTCATTATGGCATTGGTGTGTATCGACATCCTGACAGGACTGATCTTTGATTATGAGGTCCTGTCCTCGTATTGTTATACTTCTACCCTGAAGGAAAATGCCAAACGAGAGAAAAAAAATAACAGAACTAGACAGACACACACAGTGATTGTGAAAAACACTTTGCAGGCCAAAGCAAGGCAATGGAGAAGGAGTCAGCAAAGAGAATGTGGGCCAGGGCTGTCAATCGCCACCAAGTGCGATACACAGAGATGCTATCAGATGGGGATAGGGCAGCATTTAGTGAGGTGGTTGCACTGAAGCAACACACTGGCCATGAAATTGGGAAATTGGAGTGTATTAATCATGCACACAAGAAAATGGGTACCGCACTAAGAGTGAGTGCAGAGGGTAAATTAGGAGGGAAGGGTGTGGGGAAGCTGACTGCAAGTAGATGCAAAACTTTACAACATTTTTACAGGGGGGGCAATTCTTAATGACCAAGAGTCATTAGATCTAATGAAGGCAGCAATATGGGCAGGTCTCCTCCACTGTATGGCCCCGGATGACAACCCCTTGCACACCAGGTGCAGTCTCTCCTGGTGTTGGTATCGGAAAGCAGAAGAGAATGGTGAAACACCTGATAGTCATAAACTACATGGTTGAAACCTTTTGACACGAGAGGTCGGGAAACAGATGAACCCAGTCTACCACCGCATGTCCGGTGACAGCCGGCTGCAGTGAATGCAACATGGAGGCACTCAAAATACAAACGAGTGCCTCAACTCGGTTATATGGGCTCGGTGTCCAAAAACTGTCTTTGTGGGGAAAAGCAGGGTGAAGACAGCAGCAAGTATGGCCATCTCCACTTTTAATGAAGGTGCCTCTGTATGCTAAGTGCTATGGAGAGGTTGTGGCTTCAGAGCACTGTTGTAACAGTAAATGCAATGAAGGAAACTGATATTCTGAGTATTGCAAAAGCTGAGGCCTTCACAACCACTAGTGCAAAACGTAGGCGCAAGTGTCTGAGCACAGCTAAAAAACGTAAAAGACATCAACAGGAATTGGATGAAGGACCTACTTATGGAGCAGGCATGGTCTAGGCAGTTAACAGGAATGTGTAACTAGTGTTAAGCAAGACGAACATAACAACAAACTAGGGTTGCCCTAGTTCTACTAGTGGCAATATGTGTGTGTGTGTGTGTGTGTGTGTGTGTGACTATTGTTTCGTTAAGTTGAAGGCCATACATGCTGTGTTTATTAGGTTTTATGTGTTTTGGATGTTCTATTTTGTTGTTGCAAACAATTTGATGAAATATTGTGTCTGTCAGTAGTGGTTTCCAACAAGGAACTTTACAATATATAACTTTAAAGGCCCTGTGATAGGCCCTGTACAGGGTGTACCTCGCCTCTCGCCCTGTGTTGGCTGGGATAGGCCCCCCCCCCCCCCCCCCCCCCATCCCCGTGACCCTGCAAAGGATAAGCGGTACAGCTAATGGATGGATGGATGGAACTTTAAAGGCCGTTTTCTCAACAACAAAAAAATTCTCTTACTTTGTAAGTATGTCTGAAGTGGACTTCTGGTTCTCAGACACCAAACTTTCCAGGTTTATTCCAATCTATGCTGCAAAGGCTTTTACAGAAGGGTTTGTTCATATATAATTTATATCCAGAATTATATAATATTTTATTCATAAAAACATGGAGAAAATGAGGTTTTGATGGCTGTTGACAATATTTTCTGATTTATGGAGTGATAAAAAAAGATATCCAAAAAATCCTTTGTAAAAGGCTTTGCCTCTAATATGTCAACAAAATGAAACAATAATTTTGAACCTGGCTTTATCCAATATTCAGATTTTTTTTCTGGAAATGTATGCAAATTAGCGAATATTTAATTAGGTAATATTTAATGCATCATTTACATATTTTAACATACAATTTCAGAAAACTTGTAGTACAAAATGTAATTGTCTTAATGTAAGAGATCAGTAGGGGAAGTTTCATGGTGATATGTTAGTTAATTTCTTTTGCCTATTCACCTGTAGTGTCTGGCCTTAAAAAAGCTTGTGGGAAGAGTAAACAGACAGCAAGTGGACAACTTAAGATGTTTGATTGTTTCTTCAGGTGGATTGTAATCAATGCTCTTAAATTGTGGTATGTTTGCCACATTGCGTTTGTTTAAAAGGAGTGGTGGTGATGTAAAATCTTTGTTTAATATGGAGTTCCGGGACGTGTACATATTGATGGATTTTCTAATGGCGTCAATTTTAAATAAGAAAAAGGAAGCAAACTCATTACATTTTTTTGTAGAAAGTAGTTCACAAAGTATTTCTGTCAATATGTGTGTGTGTGTGTGTGTGTTATCGACAGTTGTAAATGAATTCTAGCATTATTTAATTTATTGCCTACGAAGTTTGAGTGAAAAGATAGTCTAGTATTCCTCAATCCTAAATTGTGAGCACAGATTCTCTATAGATATCATGGTAAACATGTAGTTGTCTTGATAGTTGTAGTTTATTTCCGCCATTAGCCTTCAGCTTTATGGCATTCTCTTTTCTGGGCTTTCACAATCAAAGCATTTCTCTACGGAGCTCTTTGCTTTCCAGGAATTGTTTTTACTTTAGATGATGCAATGGGATCAATAGCATGCAGAACTTGAGAATTTAAGTTATCTATAAGATCATTGACCGAACTTGTCACAAGAGATGGCAATGTAGAGATCGTTTTAGGAAACAGCACATTAGCATTCTGACCTATTCAGTTGAATTTCAGGGATCTTTAAAATATCAAACAAAATACAAGAATGGTCCGACAAGGCTGGATCAAACACATCAACCATACAAATGTTCAGACCTTTTGTGATAACCAAGTCTAAAGTATGTCCCCTGCTATGGGTGGTACCTTTCACATGCTGAGACAGTTCAAAGGTGTCTAAAATAGCAAATTGTTATTTTGCCCCCCTCCCTCCCAAATAAGAGTAGTTGCACTGTTGCTTTTGTCTAACCACATCTCTATTAAAAACAATATATCAACTTTGTTGGTAGAAATTAAATCATTAATTGAAAACGATGTGTTTGCCAGATCGAACATTTAACAGTGTAAGGTTCATACTGTTGTTCACCGACATCACGGCTGTCAGTGGTTGACAGAGGACACTTATCAAGTTCGAGAAGTCTGCGGTATGAGAATACATTTTGTTCACTCTGGCAATGATGTAGGATCTGGTGTAGGGATCCAGCATGTTTCTGATTAGCCAATCTACAGCTGGAACCCTGCACATTTAATTTTTCTATGCTAGCCTTGATATAAAGCAATGTTTATGCAACACATAGTGCTGGTTGTCATGGAGTCCCTTGGAGGCAAGGAAACAGGCTGATAAGGTGGGGTTGTGGATGGGAGTTTAGGAGCGAATAGTTTTGTGGGTGAAGGCTGTTGACTGGCCATGACAGTGATGTGGTGTTGCTTGGAAAGGTTTTGATGACCATATTGATCAATTCTTCCATTTTGTTTTTTAATTTAAGATGGGGGGGGTTCAGGAGAGATCATTTGGTGGAAGGATGAATCGGTCCGAGGGGAAGGTGGGGAGGATGTCCTGGGGGACATCGATGAATCCATTGGCTTTGGTGCTGCAATAATGCCTTTTGCAGAGGGGTGGTTAACTCCAAAACTTTCCATTAATAGTCTGGTTCCAGACCAGTTGGGTGGACTCCATCTACTTTCAAAGGATGTTTGTGTCCCCAGAAAAGATTTTAATTCTCAATAAGGTTCAGTCCCTTTAGTTTGCATGTTGTAGACAGCCAGGCGTTTAGTCCAAGTAGTCTGCTGAATATATTAATTCCTCTGTCAACAGTTGGCAGACGTCCACTGGTAAATTCTTGAAGTTGTAGCTTGCCCAGTAAATCTAACAGTTCAGTAAAGTCCTTCTTTAGAAGCTCTGATTCCTCTCTGTGAATATCATTTAATTCTACACGGAGAATGGAGTGTTTGGTTTATCAGACAGAAATGTGGATATTTTCTTAGTGATATCATTAACCGTAGCATGTTCCGTGGTCTGTTTCTTCCTTTTGCAAATGTGGTCTGTGATCCTTTTTGGTTGTGATTCTTGCACACTCAGTGGATCTAATCTATTTTGCAGCAGTAAATTAATCTGTGACTGCAGTCTTACCACTCCAGGCTTTTCACTGTAGTCCATTTGCAGGTGTTGAATAAGTCTGTGTTCCACATAGTAGTATAGAATGAAGTTTGGGCCTGGCACCTTGTTTTTGCAAGGGGATACTGGACTCTTTTTTGGTCCAGACAAGTTTTGGAAAACTCACTGTGTCATCCAAGTCTAGCCAATCTTTCTGAGGTTGCTCTGTGGCTTTTGCTAATTTGCAGACATAGTCAATTGGCAACATTGTAATCGGTTGAGTATCCTGAAGTTCCTCTTTGCATCTTTCCAGTGCAGATATCCTGGTTTCAAGCAAAGAAATCCTCTGTAACACTGTGTGGCAGTCCTTGCATTTAGGCATCCTGCTCACAGTCAAGTAAACGAAAAATTGGTTACTGGCTAGATATTAAAACAAAATAGAACAGAAAAGAAAATGATATAGCATAATAAAAGCGAAGCATTAAATCAATAAAACAAAATTAAAAACTATAAAAGCATAGGAAAGAAAAATTGTTCTAGGGACAGAGCGGGAGAAGCGGCTGCTGATGATGATTCTTCAACATTTAAGTTAAAAGAGAACTATGTGAGGCAGGACTTCAGGGTCTTTGTGCTAGGCTAGTGAAACAAGCCCATAGATATGATTATTCTCTTTGGTGTATTACATACTGTGTAGAAAACTATAAAGCTTTAGTTATATATATTGTAACTACCATTGTGTGAATAACTAATAAATATCTAATTAAAATCTCTGCAGACTGTCAGGCTGTCTTGTCACAGAACAAGGCTGCACTTTTCTGGCCTCAGCTCTGAGGTCCAACCCCACCCAGCTGAGGGAGCTGGACCTGAGCTTCAATCACCCAGGACTATCAGGGTTAAAGCTACTGTCTACTTTACAAGAAAATCCGGACTGCAGTCTGAAAACTCTCAAGTAAGTTATTTTATTAAATTCACTAACTGTTAAGGTATTATAGCCCCTAAACTAAACAGATTTTATTTTCAATGCCCTTAGTGCAAATAGTGTACTTTAAATTAATATTTTGCCCTGGGAATGGGGAAAAATATGTCCATGTCAAGGTAATTATTGAGGATATGCAGGATGGGTGATGGTAGGTAAAATACCTACTATACCTCTAAATTCTATACCGTTATACAGTTGCAAGCTTACAATAATTAATTAATTTATGACAAATTCAGTTAAATTTTGTAAATATGTATTGTCCCATAAGGACAATTCTGATGCAATAATAGAGCATGTAACAGATATACTGTATTTAAAATTATTAGAGCAAGTTGAATATTATAAATGTAATTATGACAAGTAACAGCCCTATGTCTTTACATATTAAAACAGGTTGCAGGACTACATGAATCTATTTAATCATGACAAATAACAGAGCTATTTCATTCTAAATATAACATAAGTTGTAGGCCTACAAGCATTTATGGTATGTCACGTAACGGAATTAATAAGATGTATTAGGCTACATTTCTTTCCCCTTGTAAAGCATTGTGTAAAAATAATGTACAAAAGATTCATAAATGATATTTATCTTTCAAGGCACTTCAAACTGAATAATAATTTATTTAATCAGGTAAGTCAGCTGAGAAAGGATTCTCTTTGACAGTGATGACCTGGTTCAAATTGAAGGCAGCCTGACAACATGCAATATGTATCAAAATACATGCACAGTACATATACAAATAATACAACAAATAAAATGAAATAAAAAATTTACATTTGGCAAATGCTATGACTGTGGCAGTACTTATTTAGGTTAATGTGATGGTTGTGGTTGCAGGCTGTCAGTGAGTGCTCTGTAGTATGGCTCATAGTTTGTGACAGCGAGTTGGACACGATCTGTCAGGTGCCTGTCAGTCAGGCAAGTTCTGTTTGATTTGATGGTTTTCATCTGTGAAAACTGCTTTTAGGGATGGTGTGGTCTAGCTATTGCCAAATGATATTACTAAAGGCCAGGTTCTAGAGTTTGAACCAAGGACCTTCTTAGCATTGAGTGATGCAACAATGCTACCCACTGAGCCATCGTGCTGCTAATTCGGTTTACTGCTTACTGTTTTTTAATAGACAGAAAGTAAATGTCTGTCCAGCTATAATAAGTGACATTGTCATAATCAAAGCAACTGTAAGAAACTGTTTTATATTAACATATTATCAGTACATCAGTCCTCTTGAAGTCTCAAAATTTATCACTAATTTTGTCTGTCACCAGGTATGAGCTTCCGCGACACTGTGACAAATTGCTTTATAGCACAAAAAGGAAAAGATGCCAATACTTGGAGTATAGTTGTTGATCATACTAGCGATATTGGATCTCTTGCAGCGATCGGGTTTGTACGGTAAAAGCACATTGCAGATATAGGCAGACGCCAAACCATTCAAGGCTTTGAACACTAGCAGTAAAATCTTTAAATCAATTCTAAAACTCGCAGATAAACAATGAAGGGCTGCAAGGATAGGTGTAATGTGGCCTCTTCTTCTTGTACGAGTTCAAAACCTGGCATCAGCGTTTTGAATCAGTTGCAATCTTTGGATGTTTTGCTTGCTGATTCCAGAATAAAGTGCATTGAATTGAGTCTGGAGGAAATACAAACATGGATGACTTTTTCTAAATTGACAGATAAAAGGAATGATCTGATTTTGCTTAGCTGTCTTAGTTGGCAAAAACATGATCATATAACATTGGCCACCTGAGTGTCAAAGGACAACTCGGACTCAAAGATACCACCAAGGTTGCAGGCCTCCTTACAGACGTTATTTGATAAGGTGCCTAGATTGGTTGGGATATGGTTAATGATACAGGTGGTATTACTATATGGGGTAGTGATGATAACTTCAGATTTTGAGGCATTAAGTTGCAAGACATTTTTGACATCCACTCATTGATTTCAGTAATGCACAACAAAATATGGGAATCATCGGTGCTGCCAGGATTTAACGGGACATACAATTGGGTGTCATCGCATAGCAATGGAAATCAATACTGTGTCTGTATAATTTGTCCCAGCGGTAGTATATAGATAGTAAATAAGAGGGGGCCCAGAAAAGACCCCTGGAGGACTCTTCAAGAGAGAGGAGCACTGGAAGAGGAGGGATATCCAAGCCTTACAGATAAGGACCTATTTGTCAAATAAGAGAGAAACCAATCCAGAGCCACATAATTTATACCAACATAATTTTTCAGTGTTCATTAAAACATCATAATCCACTGTGTCAAAGGATGAATTGAGGTCAAGGAGGATTAAAATTGAGTACTAGCCTGAGTCAGTTGCAAGCAGAAAATCATTGGTGACCTTGACCGGAGCAGTCTCAGTACTATGTAAGGCGCGGAAGCCAGATGGGAATTTAGATTTGTATATACAGTGCCTTGCAAAAGTATTCACCCCCCTTGGCATTTTTCATGTTTTGTTGCCTCACTACCTGGAATTAGAATGGATTGCTTGAAGGTTTGCATCATTTCATCCAGAGAACATGCCTACAACTTTGAAGATGTGATTTTTTTTTATTGTGAAGCAAACAACAAATAGGACAAAATAACAGAAAACTTCAGCGTGCATAAATATTCATCCCCCTAAGGTCAGTACTTTGAAGAGCCGCCTTTTGCGGCAATTACAGCTGCAAGTCACTTTGGATAAGTCTCTATGAGCTTGCCACATCTTGCCACTGGGATTTTTGCCCATTCCTCAAGGCAAAACTGCTCCAGCTCCTTCATGTTGGATGGTTTCCGCTTGTGAACAGCAATCTTCAAGTCTGACCACAGATTCTCAATTGGATTGAGATCTGGCCTTTGACTAGGCCATTCCAACACATTTAAATGTTTCCCCTTAAACCACTCGAGGGTCGCTTTAGCAGTATGCTTCGGGTCATTGTCCTGCTGGAAGGTGAACCTCCGTCCCAGTCTCAAATCACAGGCAGACTGAAACAGGTTTTGCTCAAGAATATCCCTGTATTTAGCACCATCCATCTTTCCTTCGACTCGAATCAGTTTCCCAGTCCCTGCTGTTGAAAAACATCCCCACAGCATGATGCTGCCACCACCATGTTTCACTGTGGGGATGGTGTTCTTGGGGTGATGGGATGTGTTGGGTTTGCGCCAGACATAGCGTTTTCCTTGGTGGCCGAAAAGTAAAATTTTAGTCTGATCTGACCAGAGCACCTTCCTCCATACATTTGGGGAGTCGCCCACATGCCTTTTGGCAAACTCAAAACGTGCCTTCTTATTTTTAACACTAAGTAATGGCTTTTTTCTGACCACTCTTCCATAAAGCCCAGCTCTATGGGGTGTACGGCTTATTATGGTCCCATGCGCAGATACACCAGTCTCTGCTGTGGAACTCTGCCGCTCCTTTAGGGTTACCTTTGGTCTCTGTGCTGCCTCTCTTATTAATGCCCTCCTTGCCCGGTCTGTGAGTTTTGGTGTGCAGCCCTCTCTTGGCAGGTTTGTTGTGGTACCATGTTCTTTCCATTTGAAGATGATGGATTTGATGGTGCTACGGGGATCATCAAAGATTTGGATATTTTTTTATAAGCCAACCCTGACTTGTACTTCTCAACAACTTTGTCCCTGACTTGTTTGGAGAGCTCCTTGGTCTTCATGGTGTGATGCCTCTTGCTTAGTGGTGTTGCAGCCTCTGGGACCTTTCAGAAAAGGTGTGTTCATACTGACAGATCATGTGACACTTAGATTACACACAGGTGGACTTCATTTCACAAATTATGTTACTTCTGAAGGTAATTGGTTGCACCAGAACCTTTGAGGGGCTTCATAGAAAAGGGGGTGAATACATATGCACATGCCAATTTCCAGATTTTTATTTTAAAAAATAATTTTTTATATATATTTTTCTCATTTCACCTCACCAACTTAGACTATTTTGTGCAGGTCCATCACATAAAACTCAGATTAAAAAAACATTTAAATTACAGGTTGTAATGTGACAAAATAAGTAACTAGCCAAGGGGGTGAATACTTTTGCAAGGCACTGTACATACTGTGACGTCTTGAGAGGTTTATGGGGCAGGGCTACCTGTTTAGTGCAGGTAAAATGAGACACCAGCATCTAAAGCAGGTATTAAGTAACGAAAAGAAACTTCATTAGGTCAAAGGCTTACTCAATAATGGCCTGAGGCAAAACGTGCAAAAAAAACAAAGGCTTTAAACCTAGGGTCAAAATGATCAAAAACACTTTCCTTCTTTCTCTCTGAAGCGAGTCCCTCTTGCTTCCTGGGGCCGGTTCGCTCTTTCTCTTGTTGCCTGGAGTCCTTCAGTTCTCTCCCAAACAGAGTCCATCCTTGTCCTCTTATGCTTCCGCTAATCAGGTGGCCTAAGGGGTTGTACCTGTCGGAGGGGGTGAGGGCTTCTGGAGAATGTAGTGTTTCGTGGGGCGGCCATCTTTTGTGATCTTCTGTGCTCCACCCTAATGACGTAATGTCCCTCTATTACCTGGCCCCTGTTGATGCCACATATTCCCCTCCTCGGGCCCATGGCAGGACGGACAAGGACCAGAAGGCATCCCGGAGGGACAGGGCATCCGCGTTCCCATGGAGTCAGCCAGGCCTGTGAAGGACAGAAAAGTTCAAAGGCTGCAGACTCAAGAACCACCAGGTTACCCTGCTGTTGGTCTCCTTGTTCTTTGTCATCCATTGTAAGGGGGCATGGTCCGTCACCAACGTGAACCTCCTCCCCAGCAGGTAATAGCGGAGCGTGTCCAAGGCCCACTTCACGGCCAGGCACTCCTTTTCCACTGTGGCGTAGTTCTTCTCACTAGTCAAGAGCTTACGGCTTAAGTACAGGACGGGGTGTTCCTCCTCTCCGTGGAGCTGTGTCAGCACTGCCTTTAGGCCCGTCTCTGAGGCATCAGCCTGCACCACGAACTCGTTGTTAAAGTCAGGGGCAGTGAACACTGGCTTGGCGCACAGGGCCCACTTCAGGTCTCCAAAGGCCTCCTCTGCTGCCGAACCCCAGCTCACCAGGCGGGAGTGATTCTTGGTGGTCTGTAAGGGGGGCAGCTAGCACAGCAAAATCCGGTATGAACCGTCGATAGTAATTGGCTAATCCTTAAACGAATCTCACCTGCTTCTTGGTTTTGTGGTCTTGGCCAGTCCTGGATTGCGGCAAGCTTCGCATCCTGCGGTTTCACAAGACGCCGCCCAACAGTGTACCCCAGGTAATTGGTTTGGTGGAAGGCTAGCTTGCACTTCTTTTGGTTTGCTGTCAGACCGGCCTCTCGTAGGGAATCCAGGACTGCCTACACCCGCGGTAAGTGACTCTCCCAGTCGGAGCTCTTAATCACCACGTCATCCAAGTACGCCGCGGCGTATTCCGTATGGGGTTTGAGCACCTCGTCCATCAGGCCCTGGAATGTGGCGGGTGCCCCAAACAGACCAAACGGTGTGACGCGGTACTGCCACAGTCCTCCGGGGGTGGCAAAGGCCATTTTTTCCTTGGATCCTGCCGACAGAGGAACCTGCCAATACCCTTTGGTAAGATCTAGAGTGGTTATAAACCGCACATTGCCCAGACCCTCAATGAGCTCATCCGCCCAGGCATGGGGTACGCATCAAATCTTTTTGGACTCCTCGATCACATTCATCTCCAGCATCTTCCTCACCTCTGCCTCAATCAGGACCTTCTGAGCCTTGGGTACACGGTAGGGGCGTTGGTTCACAGTCTTCCCCGGGAGGGTACGGATCTCATTCTCCACCAAGTGCGTACATCCTGGCTGAGAGGAGAACACGTCCCAATTTCCGTCCACCAGCTCCCTGGCCTGCTGCATCTGGTGCGGGGAGAGGTCTGGGCCACACTGTACATCCTCACGCACCACCTCCTTTGGCTTACTAGGGGGAAGACCACTGAACAACGCCTCCCAATCATGCCACTTCTTCAGGAGGTTAACACGGTAGATCTGCTCACCTTTTCGCCG
>JAPMUY010008109.1:0-35000 GCA_026901105.3 Galaxias olidus
TCATTTGACTCAGTTAGGAACCTTCCTAAGCAAAATTAAGAATTCAAACATGGCCTGTGTATTCCCATTGATCATGTGATTTATCAAACAGAGGTGTCCTTCTCTTTTCTGCATTACACTGAATCACCGTGTGTAAACAGAGGATAAAACACAAGAACCCTGACTAACTTAAACAAAATTACATAGGTGTAATCCTTTTGACAACAAGAATTACAATGTTTCCTGCTCTAATCACAACAGCACGGGTTCCTTCTCAGTTTATTATCTGTGGCTGTTTCATAAATCTGTAGAAAGATGTTCTTATCAGTTAAACAAGTCATTGCAGTATTTTTGCTGTTACATATCATAACCTCTAGCAAGAGGCACAGCCATGCGCACAATAAACTGAATGATACTTAAACTACTTATTGGTCCACAGCATGCATAAAGTAATGATAGTTACAATGTCAAAAATATGTTTACAGCTAGGCAATGGCAAAGATGGCGTCTCAATAATAAGAAAAAATATATTAAAAAATGATGACAAACATTTTTTAAAAGTTATTTATTACTTGTCAATGTAACCGTACCAGCTTTGATTGTCAAGAAATGGACTTAATAAAAAAAAAAGCCTTTTCATCCATCAGCTCCGTATGGGATGATGTCATCATTAAAAAGGGGAATAAAAATGGTGAAAGTGCATAGTTCACCAAAACCATAAAACAATTTAAAAAATACAAAGCCACACATTGCTTGATAAGACATGTCAAGCTAGACTAAACTATAACACTGGTATTTTATTGATACAGTTGTAGGCCTGATCTGCTGACTGATCTTGTCTGGGTTTATAACTGGATATGTAGTGCCTCTAGGGCTGTATGGTGAGGGGGGCCTGGCCATACACCTGTCTGAGAGCAGCACAGTCCAGACTGGCTATCAGCCTGGTAGGCCCCGCCCGCCTGGGAGTGAAATGCTCTGACCAGGTCAGAGACGCTGTTCCGCCGTAGATAACGCTGGAACGAGGAAACATATAATGTAAAGGTAAGTACGTATTTAAATGTTTTAGCAGAGGGATGAACACGCATGCACACACACGGATACACACACACGTTAGTGGCGGCTCGCCTGGGCGTTAGGGCACAGCCCTCCCTGGCTCTCCCAGTTTTGTTTTTGAAAATAAACAATAGTTACTTATTTTAAGCATGTATGTGTTTAAAATGCACAAAAACGTGTAATACCTAACATATAAATCATTATATTTGAGGTAAAATCAATTGACTGTTCATCCCATAGACGTATTTATGTCTATGGCTCATCCCCTCTCTCTAGCAAGCGCTTCAGCGCTTCTGGGGCATTAGAAAAGCAGCACACAAGTGGATCTCTATGGCACTGATTCAGTGTAGCAGCACCAGCCAATAGCTGACCGAAGAAATGCACATAGCAACAGTGGCAACATAAATTTAGCCAATCAGTGTCCTCGAATCTGCTGCCAGAAAAGGCTGTAAGTTTACTGCCCTAAGCAGAGTCCGCCTGTGGTAGAGAAAGTTGGTTGTGTGATCTGCCATAGAATCCAGAGAGAAGAAGACTGTGATATATACGCAGAGATTCAAGACCCAGGAAGATGTCAGGCGTCTGCGAACTCTATTCTCTTCATCAAAACCCTTTAGAAAGGAGTTCATGGGTGGAGAAAATGAGAGAGCTTGGACCAGATAAACCAAATTTTAATATAGAACAGGCTAGCCAGAACAGTAAAGAAAAGTACACGTTGGGGCTTAGTTAAGTTCAATTTACAGGCCGATCATACCAGTGTAAACATATTTCGCTTGTTTTGTTGAATATGCTAATTAACCACGGTCTAGAATGTTCGCTAACAAGACAGAGCAAAATGGTTGAAGTGTACGGCCTAAACAAAGTTATGACTGTTATTTTTACGTGTAGGAGCTGGAATTCGAATACAGGGTGTCTAATCCTTGACCATCTGTATGTTTAAATCTTTGCCAGGTATGTGTAATATGTTTATGGATATTAACTGTGTATCTTTTGTAATGTGTTTTTTATATGCTAGCTACTAGTCAGTTGTACTTTTGCATTAAGGAAATGGGTTGTGATGTGTTCATTAGCGTTAGTAACGTTATGTCTGTAAAGCTATACGATCACATTGTTTAATTCGACACTACGCTTTTATTGATAAATGCGGACCGAACTGGAGTGTCCAAAACCAAGTCTTATCCTTGACCATCTGTATGTTTAAATCTTTGCCCGACGATTATGCAATAAACTGCATGCACCCGACGTGTTGTGTGAGAATTTTTTAATAAGAGCTGGCACACTTCTCTACTTTGAAGATGATCAAGACCTGCCTGAGGAAGAGTATGACACTGGAACGCCTGAATGCTCTGGCCATGCTCTCTATGGAGAAAAAAATAATCTTAAACATCCTTGACTTTATTAATTAAGTAATTTAGAGGTTTGACACTCAGAATGGACAGAATGGCCCAAAAAAATGATGCCAGACACACACAAAGTTCCCCTGATCCCATTTGTTTTTGTAGTTGATTTAAGTAAAATGTTATTTTGTAAGAATGCCTCACATGTTAATATTGACATTTAATAAATACTTACTATTTAACAGAACACTAATGTCCTGCAGTTAGTGTTTAATTGTATTTGTGAAGCTGACTGAATATGGTACAGCCCCACCTAGACTATTTTTCACCAGCCACCACTACGACACGTACAATAATGAAAGTAATTAGGAGGATCAAGAGCTGGGGGGAACTTTTTTAATAATACCTTTCCTGCATCAACCTACAAAAAGAAGTATGTTCCCTGGAATGGGAATGCATTGGCGTGATGAGACACTGCACCACCCACCTGTAGTGTTTGGACACGGGGGGCAGGACTCCCGGCCCCTCCATTCGCATGTACACGTTCTCCAGGTTGTAGCTGAATGGGTTGGTGAACTCCACCGTCACCATCATTTCCTCACTCACCTTGGCCAGTCCTGAGACCTACAAGGTATGCAGAAGTCGTGACCAAAAAAAAGGGGCAAACTATTTCCAAATTAGCAAAGCTCTTTTCTAGGCGTCCTTGATAGGGAGGCACTCGTTTGACTAGCTATCTTGTGTCTTTGCTCACATTTTAGTTTTACTTTAGAGAGCTTATACTGTGTAATTAGTTCAAACAGCTTGGCCATAACATGCCTTCACAAAGGGCTTTGGCAGAGTGATTGGCTTAAAACTTTCAACATTCAAATAGTTTCAGCACTGTGTTTTGCTCCAACATACCTTGAGGGAGAGTGTCGGCATGCGCAGGATGACCTCTCTCATGGCGGTGACGATCTGTCTGGTGTCCTTGACCTTCCCAGTAACAATGAAGTGGAGGTTGGCCTGCTCCACCAGCTGTCTCATGTAGTTCTTGTATCTCACCTCCACCACCTCCTTCTTACCTGGGGAGCATAACAGACAACACCACAGACCGTATTGTCTCTATTTATGGTATATATTAACATAAATAATATGCCACGTGGATTTATGAGTAAATGGAAGGGGCATGGGAGTTGAACTGTATTTGTTGGCTGTATTCTTTGTGTTTACATTATGTGGATCACGCAACACACACACACACACACACACACACACACACACACACACACACACACACCTTTGTTCGGTTCCAAAGTCACCCTGGGGGTCTTGAACAGGAACTCGGAGCTGTTGACTCCGGTGTAGTACACCACACTGCCACTAACATACAAATCCACCACGCAACGCTGGCTGCTCTTGTTGTTGAACTCCAGGCTCAGTTCAAAGTCATCGCCCACCGACACCTCAAGGGCGGGTATGACCAGGTCGACGTCAGCCTCAGGCGGGTTCGACTTCTCCCGCTGGCAGCCATACTCCTCCGCCTTCTCCAGGACTGTACGCTCCTCAGTGCTGCCTGAGGTGAGACAGGACAGGGACAAATATATGAAAGACTTTAAAGACAGTCACCATTCAGGCACCATCTTTATAGAGGCAGGATAGAATATGTTTTCCTTAAACATTAAAATAATGATTATCCGTTAAATACATACATCCATTTATATATATATATATATATATATATATATATATATATATATATATACATATATATATATATATATATAATTTTTTTCATTATGCTAAGAATGTAAGACTTTTTCAGCCTTTTTTCCTTTCGGTTCCCCTCTTTCAACACAGCTCACCCTCAGGGAACTTGTACTGGTCGGTGATGTTGCGTCGAGTGTCCTGGCCCGGGGACTTGGTGAGAACCATGCGGCCCACGTGGCTCTTATTCACTTTAACGGGCTCCAGGGTTCCGTCTCTGCTCCGCGAGTAGAACACCACATCACTGTTCACCTGAACATAAAAAGATATGGAGTCAACAGCGGCAAGCATTTTGTTAAAAGTCATTTATTCCTGTCTTTTGAAAATGTGTTAATTGTTTCAAAATAACTCCTTTAAAGTATGTTTAATGACTGCTCTATGTAATCTGTGTAGTTCTGTTTTATGAAGCCACAGGTTGTCTGAAATTCCCTGATTTCAAAACACATTCACAGTTTCACACACAGCTTCCTGTTTGTATTTACCTCAGCAAATACAAAGGCTGCGTCAAAGGGGAAGCATATCTGTCCATGTTTGATGGCCTGGACTGATGCTGGGCCACACCTGAACATACCTGAAGAGTTCATACAGTATAAGAACTGTTACCTTCATGTTTATGTGTGTGTGACTGTGTATGTGAATGTGTGTGTGCATGTGTGTGGGTGATTGTGTGTACTTGTGTGAGTGTGTCTGTATGTTTTGAAAAGTGTGCGTTTATGCAGGGAACCAGAATGCACTCGCCATCGCTGGTCTCCTGAGGGGTGGAGTCCACAGCCTGCCAGCCACCGAAGCCTGGGGGCAGATCTGGTCTGGTCATGTAGCACTCATTCCAGCAATGGTAGTTCCTGGTGGAAAAAAACGGTAGAGTCAACTACCACAGCAATCGATCTTAACACAATAGATTACATCCAAAGGCACTTGACTCATACTGCTCAGTGTATCGCATAATATGTGCACCGTACAGTATGTAATAATGAAATCAGCAACTTTAAAGCTTTTTGTTTTCCTACAGGGCACATTATACCAGATGGAGTCCTTTGTGCGCTGGCGGTCCACCCTCCCGTTCTCGTCCAGGACGATGTCTGTCTTCAGGTTGCCATCGTTGTCGTGGGCAGAGAAGAAGTTGGTCACCACTCTGGACGGAATGCCGAGACAGCGCAGGACTGGGAGGAAAGAAATTAAAATAATTAATAAAAACTTTCACATGAAAACTGAATACCACAGATTAGCACGTTCAAAAATAAGACATTCTTTGAGAAAAATGTTCCAATACTGTGTCCGATCCAATTTTCTGGCCCAAACTTCCCCAATACTGTGTATGACCAAATCTTCCCAAATTGTGTCTGACAAATCTTCAGAATTCTGTGCCTAAATCTTCCCAATGCTCTGTCTGAGCCAATCTTCGCAATGCTATGACTGTGACCTCACAGGTGTTGAAGACGGCGGCGTAGACCCAGCACTGGGCGTAGCAGACGGGCATCTTGCTGCTGCTGTAGTTGAGCAGGATCTCGGTGCTGCCCGTCCAGGAGGTGGGCGCCACTCCGTAGGTGTAGTCACCGCTCCAGTTCCCCATCAGCACACCGTCATCGTCACGGGAGTTCAGCTTAAGTGGAGGGGGGGGGGGGGGGGGGGGGGGGGGGGGATGAAGTTTAACTACAGGGCTAATGTTGGGCGAATGGAGGCTGATAAAACACCAATGTGGTCACCTGGACACACCTTTGTGGTGCATTTTCAACTATTATTTAATGTGTTTTTACTGTAAAAATGAAACTGTGTCGTTATTGTATCCTGCTTTTTCTAGTCTAATATCTAATGGTACATATTTAGTAGGCTGCAGATCACTATTCAAGTTAAAAAAAATGAATGAACTTTTCATGCACTGAACGATATTTAGATGAAGTCTATAATATGTAAATGTATCATTGTTTTGTGATGTGAAGCCTACCGTGACATATATCAGTTTAGTGTGTACCCACTACCCACCATAGCCGAGGCGATTCTGGCCACCTTGACAACATCTCCTCTATTGGTGATGGGCATCTCAGCCTTGTCCATGATGAACAGACAGGCATCCAGGACACCGTAGTCAAACTGAAACAAAGACATTGTCATTTCTAAAACAAATAGTGTCACATGATTTCAGTTGTCTTACCAAGCCAATCCCAGTAAATGATGAATGTGAAAGTGGCGCGTTTTGTTTGGAACAGTGATGCTGTTATCTCTTGGGTTTGCATCGTTCTCGGTCCTGTCCGTACCTGTCCATAGTTCCAGTGTCTCTCAGACACGTCATCAAAGGAACCGTGGTATATGATGCCGCTCTCGTTTAGAACACACTCCTCCTTCTCTACCTCATCCTCCAGGAACACTGCATCAGCTGGTGGGCAGGGTGGACATTACATCAACGTGGTAAGATATACATTGTTTGGTACATTTAATACATGAAAGACTAAAGCATGTCAATCAAAAAAAAAATGTATCCACGGAGTAGGAAAATATAACTGTATATTTCAAGGGTGCAAAGAATCACAAAAGTTCTGCAATAGAGTGACACTATACCTGTGATTTATTTTTACGCA
This sequence comes from Galaxias olidus, assembly GCA_026901105.3. NCBI lineage: Eukaryota > Metazoa > Chordata > Actinopteri > Galaxiiformes > Galaxiidae > Galaxias > Galaxias olidus. The sequence continues at coordinate 6,683 of JAPMUY010008109.1, forward strand.
ACCTCTAGTGATAAAATTGTTTGTTTTTGCTTCAAGAAAGGCAATGAGTAATAAATACAGATGAATATGTTTCAAACAGTATGTCTTGTATGCAGACTAATTTAGTTAAAAGTCAAACTTGACCCAGATGGTTTTTAGCCAGACTAACCTGCAGCCCAGGGGTTGAAGAGGATGTACACGTCCTGACTGGCTTCCCTTCTGGTTCTGCGGATGCCGTAGGGCGTCACCACAGCGATGAACATCCTGTACCTCCCCACAATGCAGTCGGGTGCCGGGGTAATTCCCATGGTAACCACGTTGTCAGAGCTATCCAGGACCCGGCCAGCCCAGGGGCTCTGGCGCTCCCTGGTGGGGAACACAGGCATGTACGTGCCCTTGCTGTATATGGGGCTGGACCCTGTTTTGGTTTCCATAGGGGTGAGAGAGAGAGAGAGAGAGAGAGAGAGAGAGAGAGAGAGAGAGAGAGAGAGAGAGAGAGAGAGAGAGAGAGAGAGAGAGAGAGAGAGAGAGAGAGAGAGAGAGAGAGAGGGAGAGAGAGGGAGAGAGAGAAAGGTCAAATATGAGTAGTATGGTAAATTGCATTTCCTAAAACCTTTGTCATTATTGCAAACCAGTGAGAGTGACAGTAGAGAAATAACACACCTTTAAAGATTAAAAAGGTTAGAAGGTTTAAGTATAAAAGTAAATCCTGAATATTCCTGTATACGTTATTCTCATGACCATCGGATGAATCAGACACCCTATGTATTGTATACCCTTTATTTTACGTACTGTAGCTTACTGGACTTGCATTACTGGAAGTGTTTCAAAAACATGCTTGGCATGCTCGGCTCACCGATGAAAAACTCCACGGCGAACTTATCCTGGTCAGGTTTGTAGGGCCGGTCGAAGGTGATCTTCACCTGGAACTCCTGAGCCCTGCGTACAATGAGGAAGTCACAGGCATACAGGCCCGTGCGGTGATGTTGCTTGTTGACCTCGTCTGGCCTCTTCAGCATGTTCACGTCCCAAATGTCCAGATATTCTGACAAGGCCGGGAGAAAAGAGAGAGAGAGAGTAATTGTTGCTTCTATTGTTCATGCTTCGACAGCATAAAAGCAAACAAATACAGCTGAATTGAATTGGATTGGATTGAATTTAATTGAAATGTTGGTAGTGTCAGAGACACAGAGAGTGACCTTAGATAAAGGGGAAGGAAATAGAGTCAAGATATCGTAAAAGTCATTACGTTGTGGTCAACCAGTCAGCAGGGCTACTCAAGCCAAGATAGTACTGGATGCATTTCCAGCCATTAGACACATTTCATGATGTCTGCAGGGTGCTCTATGCTGATAGTGGTGTGTCAAGGCTTGGCCCAGGAAGTGATTAGCTTCATGGTTTTATCCTATTTAGCCGTTTATGAGTCAATCTCTTGTCTAGTGAAAACTCTGTCATTGTGGTGACTGATGGTGTGTTATCGTTACCTACCAGAACGCTATAGTCGTTTTTCTTCTGTTGCTTTGTTTGTGTTTCTTTCAGCTCTCTCTTTCAACTTTGTTTAGCTCTTTCTTTCTCAGTGTCTCTGGCTCTCATTTTAACACACACACACACACACACACAAACCCAAGGGTCTTTCTGTGTGGAGTTTGTGTGTTCTCCCTGTGTTTGCCTGGGTTTCCTCTGGGTACTCCGGTTTCCTCCCACGGTCCAAAAACATGCAGGTTAATTGGTGACTCAATTGTCCACAGGTGTGAATGTGAGTGTGAGTTGTTGTCTGTCCCTATGTGTCGGCCCTGTGATAAACTGGCGACCTGTCCAGGGTGTACCCCGCCTCTCGCCCTGTGTCGGCTGGGATAGGCACCAACACCCCCGCGACCCTGCATAGGATAAGCGGTATAGCTAATGGATGGATGGACACACACAAACCCACACCCTCTCACCCGTCAGCGGCGGAGGACCTCTTGGCAGTAAGCCAAAGGGCTCAAATTCTGGTACGTCTTCGCCATCCTCGTTGGAGCTGGCGATGGGGGCGGCAGTGCGGCCGCGGTGGGACACCTGGGGAGGGGGTCCGGTGGGGATCTGAGTGGGGGCTTCAGTGGGTGTGGCCTCTTGATCAGACATGGTGGTGGCGGTGGACAGGGCTCTGTGACTCCTTACAGAACATGGCAAAGAGAGAAAGCCCAACAGGGAAAGAATAATACATAAGACTCACTACTGCTACAGCATGAAATATCAGCACTAAACAATAAAATATGTTGACATTTACTGTAAGGCCTTTGATTTGTCATGCTATCACTCTGTTTCAGATTTTAAGCGGAGCTTGTGAATTCTTCTTTCATCCAAAACAGCTGGAGACCTGCTGTTCAGAGGAGCAAAAGGATAAACCGTACCCATAAAAATGGTCTAAGGTTAGTGTGTTAGTGTGTGAATGTGTGTATGTCTGTGCGTGTGCGTGATTGTGTGTTTGTGTGTTAAACTAACTCAAACTAAACCTGGCCCAACTGAGTCCAATGTACAATCTTCACATTTTAATGTAAAATACAAACAGTACCAGTCAAACGTTTGGACCCACTTTCCCATTGAAGTGAACGGGAAAGTGTGTCCAAACCTTTGACTGGTACTGTATATATTTTGTAAGTGTTGCTAAGTCTATGTTTTGTCCCTCCTCAGTAAACTTTCCCATTGCAGGCTGCATGCTGCATGTCTTGCAGAGGTTTAACACAAAGGCTTTTGCATGACGAACTGGTTAAGTCAAGAAGGGACACAGATGTGTTAGGAAATCTACAAAACTGTGAGCAAAGAAACAAAGTAATAAACTTTGTGGTCTGTAAAAAAAAAACTTTTAAGATTGAAATGTATGAACCGCAGCCATAGCACTTAAATTCACCTTGTGTCTTTCTTCCACACTGCCAAGCCCATAGACCCTAACATAGAGCAGCGCCCCCAACGAAACCTCCCAAGGGGTTCTGCCTTAGCGTGGGACATGGGGCGGAGGCCTTTTAAAGCTGTAACCTTCACGTAAGAAAGTGGTAAGGGAGATTTAACCATGCACAATAGTGTTTTTCAAAACATTCAAGTGCTATATAATACGTCAGCTTTGTGGTACTAGCACCTTTTTAAGGAAAGGGGTGTGGCACGGTATGGGCGTGTGCTGGTCAGGAAAACAGGTCTGGGCTTCTGGGACAGTCTTTGGCCCATGTTGGGTAGGTGAGTCATATTCTTTAGCACAGTGAAAGAACTGTTCGCATGTCAGGTGGGCACACACACACACTCACACACGTGCACGGACGAACAGACAAGCACAGGCACTCTCATTGGATGTAGACGCAAGTGTGCAGTGTCCACACTCCAAACAGATGCACACTGTGACGGACGCAAAAACACAGAAACACGAGTCTTCACCTTTTTAAAAAGTTTGGCAAATGCTGACACAGGATAAATGTCCTGACCAAACCACACGTTTTTATTGTTGCACTTTGGATGAGTGCCCGAGTGTTTATGGCGGTTGTGTTGATGCTGTATAAAACATATAAACGTCTACAATGAATAACTGGGAACTAATATTCTTTGCTGGTAAAAACCTCATGCGTTACTGCTTTGAGAATACTGCACAAAGCACAAAGAGGAGTACGTACAGTTAATTATTTTAAACATACAAATACATTTATGCATTTCTATACTGATGTTTTGCCGGATTTTGAGTAGGGATTATCCACTAAATAAAGATGACCTAACAGATTGGAGTGTATTATGTGGGGAGATCGAGTCAGGAGGATATTACACCATGTTGCAAAACCAGAAGGCAGTACCATTTCAAATAATAACTTCTTATGTTGCAGCAAACTTCAAACTTCAGATTATGGACCTTTGAGGTTTTCTGTCAGATGGCATACCTACTTGATTAGAGTTTTTATGTTAACTGTAATTCTCTGAAAATGTCCTTACATACTGTTCTCGACCGTTCACATTAGAAATTGTGGTCACAATTTGGTCATATTATTATATCACGAACACGTTTAGATTGAAAAAGAACATGCAATGTTTTCAACACACTACTCACCCAATACCTCCCCAACATTATTGCATTGAAGAGTATTGTTAGTGAAAGAGAAAAAAAGGTTTGGGGTATAGGGTGTAATTACATGTGTCTCTGGCGGCAGCAGAAAGTAAAGGCTCTCTCTGAAAAGACAGCCATTTAAAGAGCTCCAACTTTGTGCTTACCTGCTGCTGAAGTTTGAGGAGCGAGAAGCTGCAGTGTGCTGGCTGGACGGGCTCTGGCTCTCTGGCAGGCGGGCTGCTGTCTAAGACGGACCCTGCTTTCACTTAAATACAGCTGCAGGGAAGTGCAATCCAGTGGAGAGAGAGAGAGCGAGAGAGAGAGAGAGAGGGAGAGGGAGGGAGTGTGTGTGTGTGTGTGTGTGTGTGTGTGTGTGCGTGCATACGTGCTTGTGTGTGCGTGAGTGACAACGTACGTCTGTGACCCTGGCTTGAGTCTGTGTGTGTGTGTGTGTGTGTGTGTGTGTGTGTGTGTGTGTGTGTGTGTGTGTGTGTGTGTGTGTGTGTGTGTGTGTGTGTGTGTGTGTGTGTGTGTGTGGAGAGGGATGGGGGCGGGGGTTGGTGTTTAAGTGACAGAATCAGTTGAGCTGAGATGAATGTCTTTTGAGAGTCTATGTGTATCTGTGTGCAAGCATGAACGTGTGTTTTTGTGCATTAATGCATAATTTGTTTATTTTGTCTGTGTGTGTGTGCTTGTGTGAATATGTGCGTGTAAGTGTGTGTGTCCGTTTACAAGTTGTAGTGGCCGGCTGGGTACAGACGTCTGTACCAACTTGGTAGCAGCGTGAGGAATTTGTCATCTCTCGTTTGACAGACAGTTGAGATGAGCCAACAGGTCAAGTTCACTCATAATAAAGTGTGATTCTCACTCTGATGCTGCAGAAGCTGACTTGTCAAATATAATATGGTGCGACACCAACATAATAGTACGTAGGCATTTGATTTTTATGCTTCATTTAGTAGAATTATGTTTATCTTTTCACATTAAAGTGGAGATTACACTGCTCCTTGGAAGATTAGAGTTAACTTTAATTAATCATATGTCAGACATCTTTTAGAAGTTTAAACAAAACAGTAGGGATTTTGCTCGAAATTTGCACAAAAAAAAATGCAGTTTTAATGTTGCAAATCAAAGATGTCAATTTGGGGAGTCCACAAACAAGGGCTTGGTTGTGTGAACCCCCCACAGGAAAGGGTGAATCATAGGGGGTGAGCTAATTCATGCTTGTGTGTGTGTGTGTGTGTGTGTGTGTGTGTGTGTGTGTGTGTGTGTGTGTGTGTGTGTTTGTGCGTGCGTGCGTGCCCGTGTGTGTGTGTGTGTGTGTGTGTGTGTTTGTGTGTGTGTATGAAGGCGTGTCTGGGTATTTGTGTGTGAAGTGTGTGTGTGTGTGTGTGTGTGTGTGTGTGTGTGTGTGTGTGTGTGTGTGTGTGTGTTTGTGTGTGTGTATGAAGGCGTGTCTGGGTGTTTGTGTGTGTGTGTTTGTGTGTGTGTGCGCTTCGGGTGTATATGTGTGTTGGGACGAGTGTGTGTTTGTGTGTGTGCATGTAAGTGTGTGTGGAGCTTTGCAGAGGAGTACACACTGAACCATGTGTGCCGACGAGACACGATGTTAAAAAGACTGAGTGTTCACACTTTATTAGGAGTGTGGCTAGATTTGAGTTCTCTGCCAAAGTCAGTTACATAACCTGTTATGAAATGCACATTAATAAATATTGTTGAGTGACAAATATCATCAGAGAAAGTCCAAGGCCTGTCAGTTTTTCCAACTTTAACTTTCCTTAGAAGGTTTTTCTTCGGTTTAGGTCCGTTGGACCTTTTGTGAGTACTAGATTTGCCGTTCTCAATCTAGATTTATTGAAAATAATAACAATGCACATTCTGAGTGGTAGGGAGGTCATAGAATTATAACCAGTCATCTGAATGCCATACAATGACTGCTCAGGGGTAGAAAGAGAAAGTACCAGCCATAACCACAGGGCCTCAGAGTCTCTGCAACACCAACCACAAAGCATTGTTTCTTTATTGCTAACATCTGTGTGTTTGTGTGTTTGCATGAGCAGTTGGATAATCCCAGAGTACGCGTGCACGGGGGGGGGGGGGGGGGGGGGGGGGCCCACAGTCCGTGTGAACGTCTGTGAGTGTGTCCACACGCGTTCATGCAGACGCACGGGTTCACGATAGTGCACTTGGTGAAAGCCCATGGCACTCGGGTCTCTTTCCTGTGCTACAAAATGAGGGTGCTGCTGAGAAACCACAGGTTCAGTCACGTGACCCTTTCTGTGTTTACCGTCGCGCAGTGCATTCTTGTTCGAGAGCTCCTCATAAGGATGCATTGTATCGACATGCCACAGTGCTCTGTTGTGCAAGATTAACATTAGGAAAGCTTCTCTAAAATACTGTGACAGGAACCCAAAAGAGGAAGCGTAAGGTTGAGGGGAAGAGAAGTGACAGAGCACAGATGGAGTCAAAGGGCGAAAGCGGTCACCCTGTCGCAGTCTCAAATGGTGGTGAGTTGAACGTAAATTCTCTGTTCTGTACTATGGTTATATTTCAGAATCACAATGTGTTTTATTCTTGTGGCAGACAAATGTTGCGGGTATTAATGAGAAAACGTAGTTAATGTGTTTTAGATAACTAGTTCATTTTATATGACTCTCTATGTACTACACATACCTAAAGAACAAAAATTGGGTGATACATAAGGTTAAAGAAAGTTTCCCGTGTAAATGGCCAAATTACTTCCGTCAAGAACAGATGTAAATGCTTTAAGAATAAGTCATTCATTTGGTAGTAACAAATTATATCTCTTACATTTATTATATCTGTCACGCCTCTAATTTGTGTCATACAGCTTTTGAAGTGCGGTGCACTGAGGAAGTGCTACTCCCTTTCTTCACAGATGAGAGTGTACAGGCCGTGATGGATAAAGAACAGTTACCGTGCCCACAGAGTGCTCCCCTTCTCCCAGAACTTAGACTGGTCCTGCTAGGCAGGAAAGGAGCAGGGAAGAGCTCCGCCGGCAATACCATTCTGGGAGGCGTGGGGGTGTTTGAAAGTGGCAAGCCCACAGAGGAGTGTGTGAAGAGGCGAGGGGATGTAGCAGGCAGACGAGTCACTGTGGTGGACACCCCCGGCTGGGAGTGGTACTATCCGCTCAACAGCACTCCCGATTGGGTGCGACGAGAAACCCTACGCAGCGTGACCCTCTGCACTCCGGGCCCCCATGCCATGCTCCTAGTGGTACGCTCCTGTGCTTCGGTGACTGAGGCATATACAAGCCAAATAGAGGAGCACCTGCAGCCACTGGGGGAGAGAGTGTGGGACCATACCATGGTGCTGTTCACCAGGGGGGACGAACTGGGCTTGGTAGCCATGGAACAGAGGATCCAAACAGGTGGGCCAGCCTTCCAGAACCTTCTTCGGAGGTGTGGGCAACGATACCACGTCATAAACAACAGGGACAAAGGGGAAGGCACACAGGTCAGCGACCTGATGCGTAAAATGGAGGACATGGCACTGAGAAACGAGGGGGAAGGACATTTTAGGGCCGACATGGTGCTTCTGGGCCTGGAAGAGGACGGGAAGAGGCGGGCGAGAGAGCGGAGGAAGAAGCAGCGACAGATGGAGGCTCAGACACAGAGAGGCGCCATAAGAGCTGCCCTCATGAGTAAGTTCCTTCAAAAAAGTTATTAGTTGCTTTTTTAGCGTGGTCACACCACCACATGTTTCCTCTTTCTGCAGTTTCAATTGAGTGGCATGCGCTGCAAATAAAAGAAACCAAACATTAATCTATTACTAAACTTAAGAGGATAGGTTTTTCATATCGCACAAACTTGGTTACAATGACGTGATCTTATAACAAATACATATAGTGAAGCATAAGGACATGTTCCTGAGACAACGAGAACCACCACAGTTTAGTAAAAGCTTAAAGATTGACCAGTCCAGATATAAAGCCTGTCCTTTCCTTCCTCCAGATGACGGCTCCCACTCCTCAGAGCTCAGCGGCCGCCAGTCCTTCGCCAAGGGCTCCCGCCGCCTCCCCGAGCTGAGACTGGTCCTCCTCGGCGAGCGTGAGGCGGGCAAGAGCGCCGCGGGGAACACCGTCCTGGGCGACGTCGGCCTCTTCCAGACGGGCACCGTGACGGAGGAGTGCGTCCGGCAGCAGAAGGAGGTGGCCATGAGGCTGGTGACGGTGGTGGACGCCCCGGGCTGGGAGCGAGGCGTGGCGGGCCCCACCCCGGAGAGGGTGAAGCGGGAGGTGGAGGGCAGCGTGGCAATGTGTCCTCCGGGGCCCCACGCGGTGCTGCTGGCCCTGAGGGTGGACACCCTGGTAAGCGCAGGGCCGGTGAAGGAGCACATGGAGCTCCTGGGAGAGGGGGTGTGGAGGCACACTGTCCTGCTGTTCACCCACGGAGACCAGCTGAGGGAGGGGGTGGGCATCGAGCAGCACATCCAGAGCGGCGGCAGGGACCTCCAGTGGCTGGTGGAGAAGTGTGGCGGCAGGTATCACGTCTTCAGCAACGTGGACGGAGGAGGGAGGGTAGGAGGTGGGGTCCAGGGTGGAGGCACGCAGGTGACGGTCCTTCTGGAGAAGGTGGAGAAGATGGTGGCGGGAAACAGGTGCGAGGCCTTCTCGGGCCTGGTGCAAGAGGTCAGGGAGCTCAGCCGACAGAGGAACCAAAGGTTCAACCAGCGCCTGAAGGAGATGGGGGACAAGGTGCTCCGCCAGGAGACGGACCTGAAAAGGATCTGGGAGAGGGAGGCGAAGAACATGAGGTGGTTCTTCGACCGGAAGAAGAAGGGCAAAACGCCGGGGAAGACGGAGGCGGAGAGAGAGGAGGACGAGGATGGGGAGAGAAGGAGCGGCGAGAGGAAGAACGAGCTGAGCGAGCTGGAGGAGAGGATGACGTGGCTGACGGAGGACAAGGAGCGAGAGATCCAGGATGTGAGCGCAGAGAACGACCGAGTCATCGCCGCCCTCCACCAGAAGAGCAGAGAAAGAGAGGAGGTGGTTATGAAATTGGAGGACAAGGAGAGAGAGACTGATGAGCTTAAAGAGAGGATTGACGAGTTGCAGCTGAAGCTGATGGACCTTGAGAGTGTCGGCGCGGCGAAAGAACGAGAGAGGAAAGAGAGGGAGGAGGAGATGAAAAGAAAACTGCAGTCACAGAGAGGGGAGGCTGAACAGCTGAACAAAAGGATGGAGCTGGAGGACAAAGAAAAGGGGGAGTTAATTGAGAAAGTCAAAGCATTACAGAGAGAACTGTGTGACTCAAAGGAAGAGTTTGGAAGGACACTTTTACACCTGGAGCAAGAAGAGACTAGACAACTAGAGCAAAAGGAGAAGGAGAAAGCGGAGATTAAAGAACAGTGTAGCAAAGAGATGAAGATAAAGCTACGCCAAAAAGAAGAGGAGATTAAAGAACAGTGTAGCAAAGAGATGGAGATAAAGCTACGCCAAAAAGAAAAGGAGATTAAAGAACAGTGTAGCAAAGAGATGGAGATAAAGCTACGCCAAAAAGAAGAGAAGATTAAAGAACAGTGTAGCAAAGAGATGGAGATAAAGCTACGCCAAAAAGAAGAGGAGATTAAAGAACAGTGTAGCAAAGAGATGGAGATAAAGCTACGCCAAAAAGAAAAGGAGATTAAAGAACAGTGTAGCAAAGAGATGGAGATAAAGCTACGCCAAAAAGAAGAGAAGATTAAAGAACAGTGTAGCAAAGAGATGAAGATAAAGCTACGCCAAAAAGAAGAGGAGATTCAAGAACAGTGTAGCAAAGAGATGGAGATAAAGCTAGGCCAAAAAGAAGAGAAGATTAAAGAACAGTGTAGCAAAGAGATGAAGATAAAGCTACGCCAAAAAGAAGAGAAGATTAAAGAACAATGTAGCAAAGAGATGGAGATAAAGCTACGCCAAAAAGAAAAGGAGATTAAAGAACAGTGTAGCAAAGAGATGGAGATAAAGCTACGCCAAAAAGAAGAGGAGATTAAAGAACAATGTTGCAAAGAGATGGAGATAAAGCTACACCAAAAAGAAGAGAAGATTAAAGAACAATGTAGCAAAGAAATGGAGATAAAGCTAGGCCAAAAAGAAGAGAAGATTAAAGAACAGTGTAGCAAAGAGATGGAGATAAAGCTACGCCAAAAAGAAGAGAAGATTAAAGAACAGTGTAGCAAAGAGATGGAGATAAAGCTACGCCAAAAAGAAGAAGAGATTAAAGAACAATGTAGCAAAGAAATGGAGATAAAGCTAGGCCAAAAAGAAGAGAAGATTAAAGAACAGTGTAGCAAAGAGATGGAGATAAAGCTAGGCCAAAAAGAAGAGAAGATTAAAGAACAATGTGGCAAAGAGATGGAGATAAAGCTACGCCAAAAAGAAGAGGAGATGCAAGAGATGAAAGTTTACTTGGAAAAGGAAACTGAGAGTAAGTTCATTGAGAATGCAGAAGCAATGGAACGCATGACACTTCATTATAACATGACGATGGATTCCAAACTGGGTGAGAAGGAGGCAATGAAACGGCAGCATGAGGCGGACATGGAGAGAAGTACGCAAGAGAGAAAAAAAGAGGTAGAGCTCATCAAACTGCAGCTAGAGCAAGAGAATGATAGGATGGTCAATGCAAGAAAGAAAGATGTTGAAGTGATGAAAGGTCAACATCAACAAGAAATGAAAAATGTTGTGCAAGCAAAGGAGAGAGCTATGGAGGAGCTGCACCGACAGCATGAAACAGAAATGGACAGAATATTACAAGTAAAAGAGGAAGAAAAGAAAGTGATAATTTTTCATCACAAAGAAGAGATGGAGCAAAAACTCAAGGAAAAGGACGAACAGATAGAAGGCCTGAAACAGCTTCAACATAAAGAATTGAGGGAGCAACGTCAGACAGCAGAAACAGAGACGGAAGGAATGAAGTTGCAGATTGTGACCATTGAAACAAAATGGAGGGATGAACTGAGACAAAGGGACAACAGGGATGCAATGGAAATTAACAAACTACTGGCGATAATTGACAAGAACACTGAAGAGATATCGCAAGCATATGAAATACTTTTGGAGAGAGAACGGGAGATTGAGGAAGTGAAGAAAAAAAGTGCACACTACCTGAAAAAAGAAATTGAGCAGCTTAAAGAAAATTCTCTCTCTGAGATGCTAGAATTACAGCTGCAACATACAGAGCATGAAAAGGAAAGAGACTCCGAAACATTGGAAAAACTACAGGAGAAAGAATTAGAGATCAACGATTTAAAGCAGAAGAACAGAGAAAACGACAACGAGATCAGTTCACTGAGGCAAACTATCGAGCAAACAAAGACTGAGCTGAAAGACCTGACGACTAACATGGAGAAGGAAATGACAAACATGATACAGGTTTACGAAGGAGAAATCAAACAAAGAGATGAGAAAATGGAGTCTGTAGTTCAGGAGATGGAAAGCGCTCTTAGCCAACGGCAGAAAACCGAAGACGAAGTGAAGAGGGTCATTTTAGACATGACAGAGCGTTATCAAGACAGTCAGAGTGGAGTTGAGGAGCTGCAGGAACAAAACGAGAAGATGAGGAAGGAGATGAACAACCTTAGGCAGGTGCTGGAGGAGCAACAGGGATGTTGTGAAACACAGAGAACCAAATTGGCGAATAAAGACACTGAGATTACTGCACTGAAACAGAAGATCGACTCACAAGAGAGAGAACTGGAGACAATAATAGAAAATTATAAAGAAAAACAGAGAACTCTAAAGGAGATGAAAGAGCAATTTGAGAAAAGGTTGAGGGAGAAAGAGGGAGAGCTGGAATCAAGGGATTCGGAGAAAGAGGATGTGATTTTGAAAAAGGAAAGAGAAATTAATGAAAAGGAGAGTAATCTAGAACTGACCAAAAATGAACTTAATACGAGAGAATGTGAACTTTTAAAAAAACAGGAAGAGCTGGGTAAGAGAGAAGTGAATTTGGAGAATGAGATCCACAATTTAAAGAATTGGGAAGCGGATTTGAAATTAGAACTTGAGCGCTGCGATAAAATAGAGCAGAACTTGAAACTTAGGGAACAAAATATTGAGAACAGCGAAAGGGACCTGGAGAACCTGTGTCAGGAGTTGGCGAGTGAACAACAGAATAAAAAAGAAGAGCTGGAACACAGAGAGAAAACACATATAAACAGGAGGAAAGACTTGGAAAATATGGAGCTCCGCTTGAAGAGTGGAGAAAAGGAGCTGCTCAAGTGGGAAAACGATTTGGAGATTCATGGGAAACATCTGGAAGCCAAGCTGCAGCGCGCAAATGAAAAGGAGGAAGAGATGATCATGCAACGAAGACACCTCAACGAAAAAGAGAATGACCTGGACGACAAAATTGAGGAGATGAGGAAATGGGAAACATGTTTGCAAAAACAAGAAATAGAACTGGCCAAAAAAGCAAGCCCAAATGATAATAATACTGCATCCGAATTGATCTCTTCTGGTAGAAACATTCTTAATGGAAGTTGCAATAAAGACATGGATGAATATAACTGCCAAGACCCAAACAGCAGAATATGTGAGGCGTTACAGGCACAGGATTGGAGAGTGATGTACCAGGAGGTTAGTGTAATGGACGCCCCAGGATGTGCATCACAGGGAAATAGAGGGACAGACAGTGGAGATAGCAACGATCTGAAGGGGAAAACAGCGGAGTCAGCTACTTTGAATGACAACTGTCGGTTGGAAACCTTGGCCAAGACAGATAAGAGAGAGGGGGATGGACGGAGGGCAAATGTTAAAGTAAAGGCACAAAGAGAAGGAGCCAAGAAGGAAGCAGATGAAAAGAAAACGGAAGACTCAAAGGTTATCAGTGACCTCTGGGTCACATCTCCAGGTCTGGGTCTCGGCTTAACAAACAACAACAAGGACTCTCAGGGTTCTGAGTTGAGGCTGCTGCTGTTAGGGGAGTCGTGGTCTTCTCGTGCCCCAGCGGGACTCACCATTCTGGGGGTTGAGGTATCACATCCTAGTGGGTCAACTGCCAGGCCCTGGAGGGGTGAAATAGCTGGAAGGCAGGTGAGCGTTATAGAACCACAAGGCCTCAGTTGGCGGAATGGACCGGGCAACAGCAATGCAGCCCAGCGGCAGAACCTTCTTGATAGTCTGTCACAGTTCAACCAAAGACCTCACAGTGTTCTCCTCATCATACCAGCTTACTTAACCTTCACACAGAAGTACAGGGGAGCTGTGGAACACCACATGCGTTTGCTGGGGGAAGACATTTGGAGTCGCACCATGGTGCTGTTTACGTGGGGAGAAGCTTTAGGGGAGACCGCAGAACAGCATGTACTGAGGAATAGTGATCTTATGTGGCTTACAGAAAAATGTGAAAGCAGGTATCATGTACTGTACAACAAGAAAAACAATCATTCCCAAATAAAACAACTGTTTGACAGGATAGAGGAAACTATAGTAAGAAACAATTGAAACCGTTTTTTATTTCAAATGTTTGTATGCGCATTTCCTTTCAATTGATATTGAGAATGTTTTTTTAATGTCTTTACCCAATAAATGTATCTGTTTTTTATACACACAATACAACAGGTTTGAAATTAATCGACATGAATTACATTTAAAATGTATCTAGGCGTATGTAAGAACTGTAAGTGGGATAACTTTATCATGAACTAGAGAACTGTATTTTCAAAACCTGTGGCCAAATTCAGACCTTTCTCACCAGGTGGAGACATTGTACCAGCTTGTCAGCTTCTGCAGTCCCAATCCTGATTGTTGCCCTTGCAGATAGTAATAGTTTGCCCATTTTACAATCTCTGTGATTTTTTTTTCTATTAAGATGGTTTTGCTAAGCTCAGTATTTTTGATACACAGCACATATATTGGCATAGGCCTACATTACAACCATTACAGAAAAGATGTGCATCTTAACTGGTGATGCGGAGCCCAACTGTCTCGCAATTATCACTCCAGGGAGTCACCACACACTGGGAGAAGACCAATGACAGGTACATTATTATTCTCCATACTTATGGCACTCAAAAAAACATGGCAGCTTTTATACTAAGGTGAAAACATTAGAAATAAAACCGCTGTTCTTGTCCATAAACTGAGATTCAAAACCCCCAAACACTCACATGCAATCAGTAATAATTATGGGGTGTCGTCAACCCTCGTCTGTCGTTGCAGCCATGTTTTCCTCCGAGTGCACAAAGCTATTCAATGTAAACTGTCCACTGAGGCAGATGAGTGTGCTCGAGAAGATCTCTCGAGAATCCTTTTCTGCTTCCTTGATTATCTCTGCGGGGAGCCAGTGTTTTCATTGTGAAGAATGATCCCTCTAAAAGGCATTCAATTGCCATTAATTTGAAATTGTGCTGAAATTGTCATTGCAGGCATTTATTAAGTGCAACACATATTCCTGGAAGCTGTGTATGTGTATATGATCATTCCCCTGTACATTTTTTATATGTTAAAGACATATTTCGTATATTTGAATTTACGGATTACCAGAGTGCCCTGCATAAAACCTTGTTCTCCCTCCATCCCATTCTCTCTCTATCTTTCTCTCTCTCTGTCTCTCTCCCTCCTTTCTTAATTTTTTTCTCTCATTCTTTCTTTCCTTATTTAAGAATCCACTGTAATACATCCTCAAAGTGCAAAGATCATCCTGTCCCACCGACGCTGGGAGGTTTGGTAGATGTATTGGATTAAGAAACCTCTTTTGGGCAATTTGTGTTTGGGTTTTAGTCTGCATTAGCTTAGATTAGATGGACCACATTAAAGTAACCCCTTTTTGGGTTATTCTGCAAAAGAATTAAGCTTTTCAAGGCCTGTGTGGAAGGTACAATTTACATAGTCTAGAACAGAGATGAGCAGTGGATTCAACACCAAAACATCCACAAGTGGTGCTGATATAAAAAAAAAAGCTTGGCTCTGTTAAAACAGAGGTTAATGGTTTGGTTGATTTCTATTAGGTGTCTGCACTCTCATTTGAATAATGGCTTTTCTGACAATGGGCTTTTTCCTACACTTGACCCGAAACAAGAAAAAAAATGATTTGGATATAACACTTTCATTAATATTCAAGTGGTCTTAATGGGCTTATTCCAACCACCACAAATTTGCATTAGATTTGCAGACTAATAGCAGGCAATATATTCAGATTTATGAATAAAAACAGTAGGCATAAAATGTCTGTTGTGGGTTTTTAATAAATTGCATTTTGATTAGTTATTAGGAGGAAAATTAGTAGAAATTATTCCGTAATCATGTCATTTTATTGTCTGATTGATCTCTTTCTTCATTTTCTTTTCCCTTTTTTTCTTGTTCTTCTTCTTCCTGTAAGAAAAAAAGACTTCCTCTTTGTTAATTCAGGAAGATAATTTCTAACCCTGTTTACCACAAGTTTTTTTTCTAAAGTAGTAAAGTTGAACAAAAACAAGTTTCACCAGTTCATTTTTAATCATAGGGCTTGTTTACATCTCAGAGCTTTGTGTGTGTGTGTGTGTGGGGGGGGGGGGGGGGGGGGCTAGATTTCAGCTGGGTGCTTCATCTCGGACTGAAATGGATGGCGGAGAGCGATGTGGAGCGTGTTTCCAAAGGTCAGCCAGGTCTCTCCAAGGAGCGGATAGATATGAAACCTGACAGACCATGAGGACGTCGGCTCTGCTTTGACCCCCCCCCCCTTCCTTCACCTCGCCTCACCTCGCCTCACCTCGCCTCACCTCCCGACTCCCTCCTCCTCCCCTGCCTAGGCTCAATCCACCACACCCTAGGTGCCTCCCTGAATTAGGAAGCTGCCCTAAGTCACGGATATCCACATTGCTATTTACATATTCCCTAGTGTCAACTTAAAATAAACACTCTGCATAAAACTGATTGAAAGATAACCAGGTCAGAATATGAACTAAGGCAGTGTCTAAATTTTCTGAACTATGTTGCCTGCAGTGCATCGTTACCTTTGAGGTGTGATTAGTGATTACACATGTGCAAGCATCCATCAAAGCTTTCAATGCATTACGTCCCAGCCCTCATAGGGAATGGACGGGAAATAGAGAGGTTTAGTTCTCTATTTTGCTCCTTTTCTGTCCTTGTCTTTCATCCCTCTCTGATCTCCACTCTTCCGTCGTTTTTCCATGGACAAGAGAGAAAGAGAAAGGGGGTGGGTGGGTGGGGGGTGATGCAGATGATTCCAGCCCCTCTGGACCACATCTCTTCCGACTGAGCGCTTGCAGTGGGCCAAAGCCAGGTCCTGGAATATAGCTAATGAGACCCACCCCCTGAGGGTCCTCTGTGCCGCCATTGGCCAAGAGGCTGAGGAGGTTGGAGGCGATTGGTGGACTCTGCGTTGTGCAAGCAGCTGTCAGAATGTGTTCCAAATCAAACTCACCACGTTCATCTCCAATGCAGCAAACTGTAACGCATCTAAATGAGGATGATATACTGCATTGTATGCTGTACGAGACCAAATAGGAATTTGGCATGGATTCAGTTAGTTTTTTCGTAGGATTCAAAACAAATAGACAAGTTGAATTTATGGGACTGGTGGTTAAAAATTCTGTCTGCACTAATATGTCACAATAGTTGTCCATTTGGTGGGTTTAAGTTAAGCCTTCATACAGTAAAATAATAGCGCCTTTCTAATAAAATGTACTTTACTTAAAGCAGATAAAAGAAAATTACTTGAAAATAATGTACATTTGATGCCAAGTGGTCCAAAGCGCAATGGCAAAAGTCTTCCTGCAGATGGAGAAACAGGAAAACCTCATGTGTCCCTCCACCACATCAACACTGAAATCCAATGCAAAACTGAATAAAAAAAAAACATTTAGAAAATCTATTTAATCTTATTGATTTAAAACGTCTTTCTAGGTGTAAAAACTAAGAGGTGACCACGAGCCTGTTTTTCTTTGATTATTTCCGGGGGCTTTAGCCGAATCACCTGCCCACGGCCTCCTCTCCCGCTCTCCCCAATCCTCCGGCAGAGAGTTCAGGCGAAGTTCACTAGGTTCACGGGCGGGACCACTTACGCAACGTGACCAGAGTGACATGTCTGATCCCAGGTGAGCCCAGCGTGCCTGGAAGATGTCATCGCCCCCACTCCCCCGCCCCTCCTTGCCCTAAACCCCCGCGGGCGGGTGGGGAGAGTCCAGTCAGACTTTTGGACCTCGGGTAGGAAGGTCAGAGGACCGAGGGGATAAAGGGGAACTAAAAGGGAGGTGGATGGAAAGGCAACGAGCGGGGAGCGGAACTCACGTGTCCCGTCACACATTTGCCTGAGGAGGAGTCACGGCCCCGGATGAATGGCGGGGGGGGGGGGCGGTAAAAAAAGAGAGTGGGAGAACTGGGATAGAGAGGAAGAGGGAGAGAGAGGGGGAAGAGGAGGGTGGATAATTGTGATGTCTGACATGAAGGGTCAGGGTCAGAGATCGGCCTTCCACTAGATACTCAGCTGTAGGTCACTTTGCCCTCTGCTCTGATTGTCAGACTCCATGAGTTCACACACACTTTGGCTTCTATGGCTGCTCGTGTCAATCCACGTCTGTTTGTGTCCGTGTGTTTCAGTGCACAGTGGTCTCCCATGTCTCTTCCTCTCTCTCTCTCTCTCTCTCTCTCTCTCTCTCTCTGTCTTTCTCTGTAGCTTTCTTTCTCTCTCTCCCTCTCTCTCTCTCTTTGTCTCTCTGTCTTTCTTTGTAGCTTTCTCTCTCCCTCACTCTCGCTCTCTCTCTCCCTCTCTCTCTCTTTGTCTCTCTGTCTTTCTCTGTAGCTTTCTCTCTCCCTCGCTCTCTCTCTCTCTCTCTCTCTCTCTCTCTCTCTCTCTCTCTCTCTCTCTCTCTCTCTCTCTCTCTCTCTCTCTCTCTCTCTCTCTCTCTCGCTCTCTCTCCATGTGTCACATCTCCTGTTTTTATTCTCTTTGCTTCTAAAATGTATTTTCCTGTTATTTCTTCTTTTTATGTTAACCCTTTTAGAAGTGCATGACGGTTGTCAGCAGTGTTTGTGTTAGCGGTCGTATTTGCATAATTAATTGAAAAGAATCATCAAACGGATGTCACCGAGGGCCCTGGGCAGGGGTCAATAGTTCACCACCTATTAGCGCCCTCTACAGGTCAACTTGAGTATGGTCAATCTTTTTACGGCGCACACACACTGACACACACATTACTTGATGCATCGTTGTAATCTCAAAAGCAAAAACATGAACACATGGTCGCTTCAGGCAGAATTTGTTTCAACAATTTAATCTTATTATTGCTCCCTTCTTCTTAGATTTTTTCCCCTTCTTTTCTTCTCTTTCTCTCTCTCTCTTTCTTCTATATCCCCCTAAAAACACGGTTACATCTAGAATCCTTGTCTGACCCTTTTCCCATCTCAGCTTACTGAAAGAATTCTTCCGGGAATTAGATATTTACACACGCAACCTGAACTCACGTGGCAATGCCTGTAACCTGGGCAAGGGGTTCAAGGGTCAAAGCCTGTCCAATTGCTAGAAATCCTTACGCATTATATTATGTAGTTAATCAGATTTTCAGTTCTTGTTAATACAGAGTTAATCCAAGGAGATTCACTGCGTACTGGACTGTAAATCTCCATAGAGAGACAGTGTACAAGGAACAGAAACCATAGAAACCAACCACCGAATCTTCCCCCCTCTCTGGTTAAGATCAAAGGAGCACGCCCAAATGGCCCTAGTGAACATTCCAGGGGGGCCAGCCTGTTCCTCTCACACAATTCCTTAGATTTACACAGAGCAGCACACCGCGTCCACTCTAAGGATTAATAAATTGGGATTAAGAAACTGTTGCCTAAGGAACAATCAATTGAATTATTGGACATTGACAATGAGAAGAAATTGTAACATCAATCGTTCGTATTTTGTAATAATTATATATTTTGTGTTGTCTTTCTAAGTGAACTAACATAGTCAGCCTAGTCATGTCTGGTATCAAAATATTCACCGTGACATTTTGTAAACTTTGCCAACGTTATATAGAACATATTCCTAGTATATAATCTTACATTGAAACCAAACGACATGGTAAGGTAAACTGATATTTCACTGATAGGTGAGATAATCAACACCTCTGGTCAATGGCCTGTGGCCAATCAGGTGACCCCAGCCACCTTTTGGACACCCCTTTTCAAACTAGCTTAAATAGAGTTCCCATCCAGGAAACTATTGCTTTTAAGATCCGCACGTAACCTGGGAAGGCCGCCCTGCGTTACACGGGTTGATATAATTGCACCCCACCCTATTCCTTGACCACGCGTCTGCAAACAACTCTTAGAACCCAGGATTTAGGCCTTGGACCTCACTACAGGCCCGGAAACCCTTGCAACCCTTTAAAACTTAACTTTACCACTTCAGAGCAAAGGAACCTTTATTTAAACCATGTTCGGGACTTCACAACTTCCAAACATTTTCCGAAATGATTCAGGGCTTTTACCCGAATCTACTGAGTCAGAGGACCCGCTGGATCACCGAGACGGAGCCAGCAGACCTTTGTCCTAACCAGAAGAAGTCAAAGAAGACCCAAATCCCACGTTTCTTTTCCACGTTTATTCAAACAAGGAACTAACTTTCGGAACTTTCAAACTTCCAACATTTCTTTAAACGATTCAGACCTTTACCAAAAAACCACGGACTTCTCACATTTGGTCCAGCCGCAACAGCGGGCCTAAGACCAATCATTCAGTGCCACAGCTCCGCCTTCCTTCTCACAGTAACGTAAACTCATGCTTTTCATAACGTTGAGCGTTTGGATGCTATAGAGACAACTTTACTGATGTGTACCATAATTTGTCAATATTTTAACTGTTGTACTGTGTATGTTTAGATACTAACCACTTTAGTTTATCAATGTGATCATTCAGTTATTTTTTGTAGTACCGTCATTTTCATGTGTTTTTAGACTAGTAAATAAATAGAGTTGCTTTGCAATCAAACCCAGCTGTGTCATATCTTCGTTTTCATACAATCATTTATTCTCGCAACATAGAACGTCACTACTTCAGATTTGAGACTAAAACGTTTAACTTTCATATTTGTGTTAACATTGAACAAATATTATTTTATTTATTAATTAAAATAAAGCTAATACAAAGATCAGACCTGGTTTCCCATCGAGCCATGCAATAAGCTAAAGTCTTTGGGTGGTGCCCCCCTATTTGATATGACTCTTTAATCAAATTGATCGATTATAATATTAATTTATGAATTAATTGAAAATCTACAAAATTGATAAAGAGTAATTCACACACAAGAAGTAGTAAGCCAGTAACCCTACACTTGCCTGCATACAAACACACACACACACACACACACACACACACACACACACACAAACCCACACACTCAACTCAGTCATGTGAAAGAGTAGTCAACCTTCTTAGAATATTCTAGTGTTTCAGAGGGCTTCCATCCATCCACTCATGGTCCATGCATCAGGCCACTTACTCATTTAAGCAGCGTCGCTAATTCTGAGAGCTGTCTGGCACCTCGTGTTACACCTTTGAAAGTTTTCACTGCTCTTTGTGTGTGTGCGTCTGTCTCACTCTCTCTCTCTCTCTCTATGTGTGTGTGTGTGTGTGTGTGTGTGTGTGTGTGTGTGTGTGTGTGTGTGTGTGTGTGTGTGTGTGTGTGTGTGTGTGTGTGTGTGTGTGTGTGTGTGTGTGTGTGTGTGTGTGTGTGTGTGTGTGTGAGAGAGAGTGAGAGAGAGGGAGATAGTACATTGTGGAAAGGGAAAGTTATTCCATTTTGGTTTTTATCTCCATTACTCTAATGAAAGTTTGATGAGGCTGCAGAGAGCATGAGGTGGAGTTGTCAGTTGGAAGAAAAATATATGAAACATTGATTGTGTATGTCTAATGAAGTCTCGCCTGAAAGGACTGTGTCCCTCGACAAAGAATGGATGAGGACAGTGGAATTGTGGTGTGTGCGTGTCTGTGTGTGTGTGTGTGTGTGTGTGTGTGTGTGTGTGTGTGTGTGTGTGTGTGTGTGTGTGTGTGTGTGTGTGTGTGTGTGTGTGTGTGTGTGTGTGTTTCTGTCAGTGTCTGAAAGTGTGTTGCATGTGGGTGTGATTGTGTGTGTCTGTCTGAGAGACGGAGAGAGAAAGCGTGAGAGAGAATACAGGACAGAGAGAAAGAGAGAGAGGGAGAGAGAAGGGGGGCTTTTCCCTCACACAAAGCATCCATGTTTTTCTCTACTTTCATCTTTGCACTGGAAAGTGTCAACAAGCTGCAAGCGTAACCACGTAAAGTAAAGCTATATTATGGAGGTATTATATAATATCACATTATATCATATAGTTTGGTATTGAGCTCTCTTCCGCTTTAGGATACAATGAGCTTCATTATGTCAACACTCCCTATTCTCCTGCAAGGGGCTGTTTGTATCTGCATCAGAGACATTATCAACCATGTTCTTATGGCAGCATCCATCAGGAGCTTTCCCTTTACACTTTAGCGAGGCTGAGTTCCAGACTGGTACACAGATCCATAGAAGAAGACTGTGAAGGTGTAGCACAGAAAGCACAGGAGATGACATGGGTGAGTCGGCTCATGTACCGCTTGCTTAGATATGTATGATACTTATGCAACGCAGGCTTATAATGGCTTCTAGCTCAGCTCATTTACCCACGTTGATATTTTAAACCCCTTTTAATAGACGGAGTCTCAGAGAAAGTGGACTACCTAATGGAGTGAATGGGCGGATAGAGAACGTTCCTAAGGCCGGACTTCAGCTTGGGCAATGGAGTGTGGACTGTATGAAAGGATAGCCTACCAAACATCAATATATCCATCAAAAATGTTTTATTGTATTACTATTTATTCATTTATTTATTTATTTATCTATCTATCTGGCAGTATAGTTTTGTTTTACAAAAGATCCTAACAAAGAGAGAAAGAAAACACACAATCCTTTGACCAACCTGGGGTCTATTTGTGCACAACAACGTTGCCATGCATTTTTTTGTGCTCACAACTAAATTAAGCTTTTCTGAAAGGTCTATAGGCTTTAGACCAAAAATTCTTTTCAGCTATCAGACCTGGCTAGGACTACAGCCTACTCATGGAAAATGTACACCGTGACATATGGTGTGCCAGTCCCTGTTGAAACGCAGTGTAGCCCATATACTCATAGAACCATATCCATTACTGCGATTTTTAAGAGGGAGGGCAATAGTTCACATCGCATCACACGCAGCCCCTCAACATCTGCTATTGTTGCCATGGCAACTGCCCAGTGGGCTGCCGAAGCTAGTGTTGGGGAGGGGGAAATCGAGAGAGTGAGAGAGAGAGTGAGAGAGAGAGAGAGTGAGAGAGAGAGAGAGAGAGAGAGAGAGAAAGCTACAGAGAAAGACAGAGAGAGAGAGAGACTTTTTTTTGCCCCCACTGGTGCAAGAGATGCAGACTGACAGGAACGTGGACACAAGGCACACGCCCTCCACACAATTCCATCTGGCACCTGGTCTATAATCTAGAATGTTTCCCCAACATTTCAAATAGTGTTCGAAACAATTAATTAAATAAATCGAATTAAGACATTGAGTTTTAGGATGATGGGGGGGGGGGGGGGGGGGGTCTGCATTTCTCTACTATTTTCTCACAAATCCTGATAAATATGATAGACCTAACACTGAAATGTGTTTTATTGGTGGAAACTGCATACTTCCTCCAAAGGCCCTAATACGTTAACATTGAAGCCAAGAATGGGCTTATAAAATATCATCATCATCATCATCATGAATTTAAGATGACCTAATTATGTTTGTTCTGTTAAGACACGTGCTAGACCCATTTAACCTTTCCAGAACAGAAAATTGCTCTGGGCTGTTTGGGAAGGGGGAAACAGAGTAGAGGCTGCCAGCAAATTTACAGTCTTTTGCAGGCAAAACAGAGTTAAAGAGTTGAGTAATAACAGAATGCGTAAAGAATTAGTATTGTCAATTATCTGAAGGTATTTAGAATTTTTTTGTTAGACTATAATTAAAATAGCATTTAAGTAGGCCTAGTCTAATTTGGCGTGCTGCATCTTTCCACAAATTTGAGAATTAATTAGAAAAACTATGGTTTATCAAAAGAATGTAATCAATATTTAACATAATAATTACAAAATGTATCAAAATTAATATACAGGAGAATTATGATTTAATTGATTAAATAAGCTGGTCTGTTTTGTATAAGTATTAAAATCCCTATTTGAACGCTTGTATCAGTCTCTCTGTTTTCCACCGAAAAGCCAAAGCAAGTCACATTAGTTGGCACATTTGAGAACAGAACAATATTGTTTTGAATTATTCATGAGATCAGAGTAAAGAGAGAGAATCAAATGAGCAACCTGCGCACTGCAAAAAAAAACAAAAAAAAAACGCTCGAGACAACCAGACCGCACTTCAACCCTCCAAGAACATGAACAGTCTGTGCGTGACATTGAAGGCGCACAGGATGTCCAGTTGCAGAGAAAAGGACAGGTAGGCTGGGGATTTTTATTATTATTAAATTATATTTGGCTAATAATAATTGTTAAATTGTACAATTAATAAACAACATATGAAAGCGAATAATTTCGTAATTTGCTATTTACTTCGTTATTTCTAATTGCTTTTTATTCGTACAACGCACATGAGTAATTCTAACTGACCATTTTACTATGTTTATTCAAATTCCTATTTTCCTTTATTGACAAAAAAAGTTAATCAAATCATTGAATTCTATTCCAGGTTGCATCTATTTTTTCCTATCTCAGGAAAACTGAATTCGATGTAGGCGAGTTATCTGAATAATGTATTCAGTTATTGAGGTATTTGATTTTATTTAATAACACCCCAAAAAATTATAAAGCAAAGCAAGAGAGTTGAGAGTGAAAATTTAAAGTGGAAACGCATTCAATATATAACCCAACGGAGTCCAGGACCCAGCGCGTTTAGGCACCTCTGCTCTAGCAAGTCCCTGTGCTCGGTGCATTCACAGTTCACGGACTTCTCGGCCTAAATGCGATGTGACGGGAGAACCTTTACTGAAACAAACGGGAATATAGTATCAGGGAAGGCTGACCGAACTGTGAACCGAGGCCTTAACACAGAGCAAATTAACATCGACGAAAATAGCACTGCTTTTTTCCCCAGATCGCTTATGTGAGAGGCAGCAAATGTGTCCAATGGTGTCAAGTCTTTTTAGCGTTAAGATGCAAAGCAAATAGCCCGCTGCCAGTTGTACCATTACTGGGATCTGGAACCCGGGACAGGGCGTGGACTGGTTCGAAAAATGCTGCATGTATTTCTGTTCTTACACTGACGAGTTGTAATAAAGCCCATGGCCTAGAACCTATTAATAAAGTGTCACTATCATGAAATGTCTTTAATAGTGTTATCGACTTAAATAATAGAACAATGTTTTTCTCTAACAAGGATAATAGACTGTAAAGTAGGCCTATATAGTATTTTGCAATGATCCTTTTCTTGATGGGCGTCAATAGCAAGTATACACGTCCTCAGGTGTCATAACATCTATCCAGACTATGCGGATATACATGCATACTGTGTCTTCCATCTGTGATTTGTTTTTATCTGTATGATCGACGCTTGTAACAAATGACACTGACTACTTGCATTGGCTCAATGAAGGATGATGGACTGAAACCTTACATGCAAATCCCACTGGGTTATAAGTCACCAGTCGCGTCTTGCTTTATACCTTTGAGCATACATTCAAAAGAAACGGACCGGACCGGACCGGACCGGACCGGACCAGACCGTCTTGAGTCATAGAGCAAATGATGATGTCTGTGCTGCAGCTGAGTCAGTCTAAGATCTCTGCTGTGCCACTTAATCCTGTACAGTCCTTTCCCTTTACCATCCGTCACTCTGACAACAGTTACAGTACTACATGGTGACCTTCTGACCTCGCCATTACACTGCTCAATGTTGTTTTTATTTCAGACTAGAGGATTAGGGCCATGCAGTCAGTCCATTGACATAACGTCGCCCCCTGTAGGTTTGCCTTATGGCATGTTTTCCATAGGTACAAGAGCACAAACTAACCCATTAGTGGCAATCTGAGGCAGGGACATGCAGCCACATGTTGAGGTGGAGGGGGGTAGCGGCATAAGCATACATTTGATTACATATGAGCAGTGATTCATCTGGTTTAATGTGCTGTCTCTCTCTCTCTCTCTCTCTCTCTCTCTCTCTCTCTCTCTCTCTCTCTCTCTCTCTCTCTCTCTCTCTCTCTCTCTCTCTCTCTCTCTCTCTCTCTGTCTGTCTCTCTCCCCCCTGAGGGCACTTGTGTTTTCCCCTCTGATCCGACCTAACAGCCAAAGTTTGCAAACTGCAGGATGGCTGCACATCCAAATACGACTGTAGTACATTAGGCACTTGGCGCAAAACAGAAAATTAAGCCCTTGCACATATTACATATTTTTTGTATATTTATTTTTTGATAAAGCAACACATTTCAGTCAATTCTTCAAATGCTTGGGCGTCAGTTGTACCAAGAAAATTAAGAAAATATTTGCAGTTAATTACGGTTAACGCATGTAATACATTTTTATTAAAAGACAGAGACCTGGAGGAAGTGAGAGAAGAGATTTGCAAGTGAAAACATTTAAAAGAAAAACTTAATATTTGATTAGGAAATGTGGAATATAGATATCTCCTCCTGGAATTTTTCAAGCAAACAAACAGGTTATTAAGTGGTGGTGAATTAGGATCTGGATCTGAGCACTCAGCCTGCTTTTACATGGGTGAGGACAGGACAGAACAGGGGAGAGGAGTTGAGGGCAGAAGAGGGCAGAGGAGTTGAGGGCAGAACAGGGGAGAAGAGTTGAGGGCAGAAGAGGGCAGAGGAGTTGAGGGCAGAACAGGGGAGAAGAGTTGAGGGCAGAAGAGGGCAGAGGAGTTGAGGGCAGAACAGGGGAGAAGAGTTGAGGGCAGAAGAGGGCAGAGGAGTTGAGGCAGAACAGGGGAGAAGAGTTGAGGGCAGAGGAGTAGAGGGCACAGGAGTTGAGGGCAGAACAGGGGAGAAGAGTTGAGGGCAGAGGAGTAGAGGGCACAGGAGTTGAGGCAGAACAGGGGAGAAGAGTTGAGGGCAGAAGAGGGCAGAGGAGTTGAGGGCAGAACATCGGAGAGGAGTTGAGGGCAGAAGAGGGCAGAGGAGTTGAGGCAGAACAGGGGAGAGGAGTTGAGGACAGGTCAGGACAAGGGACAGGAGGTCAGGGAAAAGGTCAGGGAAAAGGTCAGGGAAAAGGAGTCGAAGACAGGACAGAAGAGGGCAGAATAGTTCAGTGGAGGACAGGACAGAAGAGGGCAGAGTAGTTCTGTGGAGGACAGGACAGGAGAGGGCAGAGTAGTTCTGTGGAGGACAGGACAGGGCAGAGAAGCTGAGGACAGTTCAGGATAGGGGAGTAGAGAGGCTTTTAAAAGCCTGTGTCGGCATCTGGGGAAGAGATGCCATGTCAGTTCCACTTCGAGCACCAGAACATCGTCTTTGCGATATAAACGCATGCTTCTTCTTCTGCTGCTGCCGCTGCTTAAGGGGATGTTGGAGGGAGGGGTGAGGTTATCACGGGGGCAGGATTCACAGGTTTGTGGTGGATCAGACATCGCCAGCGGTAACGGGGCACGATAAATGGGATGCTCGGGATGGGAGATGCACACACATTAATGTACACATGCAGGTTAGTGTTGGAGGATGAGGTGAGTTACACATTGCGGTTCGATTTGTGTTTTACCTCTGAGGTGGTGATGAGCTTCAGGGGCTTTTCCTTTGGCAGCGCCACGTTCGCCTCTTCTCTCACAGTCAAGTAGCGCCTGCTAACGGTTTGGACTGAGTTCAAGAGATTTCTGCCTGTAGAGGATGAATCGCGACAAACTTCTTGTCAGCTCTCCTCAATGGGAATAACAGTATATTGATAGGTTATGATTGTGTGTGTGTGTGTGTGTGTGTGTGTGTGTGTGTGTGTGTGTGTGTGTGTGTGTGTGTGTGTGTGTGTGTGTGTGTGTGTGTGTGTGTGTGTGTGTGTGTGTGTGTGTGTGTGTGTGTGTGTGAGTGTGTGTGTGTATGTGTGTGTGTGCCTGTGTGTGCGTGCTGTGTATTTGGTACTTTAACATCAATGTTCCACCTCAAGGTCACCCGAAGTGGGGATGAAAGGGGCAGGGACATTTATGGAGCACTTCAGTACCGTCTCCTTAGACCTGTCTCTTTTTTTTAAAGAGATTGGCCTTGTGAACTCCAGCCAACATTTTCACACCCCTAGACATGTTCATCAGATTAGCACTTCTCAAAGGAGAAATGGTGTGTGTGTGTGTGTGTGTGTGTGTGTGTGTGTGTGTGTGTGTGTGTGTGTGTGTGTGTGTGTGTGTGTGTGTGTGTGTGTGTGTGTGTGTGTGTGCGTGCATGCATGCGTGTGTGTGTGTATGTGTGTTAGTATAGGGTAAGGTGTGGGTGGTAGAAACCCATTTACTGTCCTGTTTTGTACAGTCCCTGAACATACACATTCACAAGTTAATAATACTACTACTACTAATAATACATTTAATTTATGTAGCAATTTTCTAAAAGCCGAAGACAGCAGCAAAAATTGCAGTAATGAAAAAAAAAACGGAATATCAGATGCTTTGATCAGGTTACTATAAAGGCTGGGCCAGAGTGAAAAGATTTTGAAGAGGTTTTGAGGTGGGACTAAAAGATTGACAGAATAGCAAATTTGCATTAAGAGAGTTCCATGATTTGGTTGCTGCCTTCACAAAGTTCTGAAGTTTGCATTTGGGAATGACCAGTGGACCAGCTGTGGAGGATCGGAGTAACCAGGAAGATGATAGAGTTGAAGATTAGAAAGGTTGGTAGGGGTCAGGTTGTGTAGAGCTTTATATAAAAAAAATAAGGATTTTGTTGTTGAGCACAGGAAGCCATTACAGGTCAAAGAGGACAGGGGTCATGTGCTCTGAAGAGTCGGTTGAGGTGAGGAGACGAGCAGCAGAATTTTAAACAATTTGGAATTCATGGAGTGAAGTGGCACTGATGCTGAAGAGAAGGGATTTACAGTAATCAGGAGGTGAGAAAATGAATGAGTGAATGAGCGTTGCAGCTGCACTGCGGGAGAGAGTGATCTGATTTGGGCTATGTTCTGAAGATGGAGGAAGGATATTTTGACCATGTTGTTATTGATGAGAGTTAAAAGAGAGGGTGGAATCTCTTATGACGCAAAGGTTGCGGGAATGAGGTGAGAGAGAGACTATAGTTCCATTGCACGCATGCTTAGTTTTTATATATATTTATATGTACAGACGACAGGCAGACACATTGGT
>JAPMUY010008109.1:40000-63508 GCA_026901105.3 Galaxias olidus
GCTCCCCGATCTCTCTCTCCTGCTGCTTCATTTGTCTCCCTGCCAGTAGATCTTATGGTAACCGTGGGGGACACTGAAAATGACAGCAGCACCCTTCTCCCTACCCTCTCCTTCACGCTCCCCTCTCCTCCTCCTCCCATTCCTCCCTCCTATGTGCCATCTTCCACTCCCTCCCTCCTTCCCTCCATCCCCCCTTCCATCCCTCCATCCCTTCTTCCATCCTTCCGTCCCTCCTTCCCTCTGTCCTTCAGTCCCTCCTTCCCTTCTTCCCTCCATCCCTCCTTCCTTCCCTCCGTTGCTCCGTCCGTAGCCTTCTCGCCCCACCCTGTCCTAGCGGGAGCCCGAGTCTGCGTGCTGGCGAGACCGGGGGAGGTCGCTGTGCGGTCACTGCGCAGAGCCCGGCCGCGTTGTGACTCGGAGCTGCAGAATGTGCCAGGATGCATTAGCGCACTGCCGCCCGACTGAGCATGAAGAGATGGGGATGAGGGAGAGAGAGAGAGAGAGAGAGACAATGATGGGGAGCAGGAAAGAGGAGAAGATAGAACGATAGAGAGAGAGAGTGAGAGAAGATGAAGGTGATAGGGTAATAGAGAGAGAGGCAGGGAGAAGATGGGGAAAAAAGGATCTAAAGAGAAGGGACAGGAAAGAGAAGAGATGGAGGTAGGAGGTGGATAGATAGAGGGAGAAAGGAGGAGGAGGAGGAGGAGGAGGAGCAGCAGGGAGAGGGCATCAGCGCACTTACACTAACACAGCTCAATCCCCCCAGGAGCCGGGGTCCTCGCGAGGTGGCTCATAAAATATAGAACGGCGCTGGGAGGCCTGTGCGGCTCATTTGGCCTCCATCTCTCTCCGTGTCTCTCTCTCCCTCCCTCTCTCTCTCTCTCGCTCTCTCTCGCTCTCTCTCTCTCCCACTCTCTCTCTATGACTCGCTCTCTCTCGCTCGCTCTCACTCTCATTCTCTCTGTCGCTCCTCTTTTCAGAATCTGTTCATTTCCCTTTAGTGTCATCCGTCTTTTACAAGGTTCTTCTTCTCCATTATGCTTTCTCTCTCTCCCTTATGGGCATGGGACCCCGTGCTGTTCTCTGAAGGAGGCTTTACTCCTATCAGAGGACGGTTTCCCTCGCAGACTCACTGCTCTACACTGGCTCTGTGTTTCTTAAATGGAGTGGCGAGGAGCGGTGTCCTAC
Organism: Galaxias olidus; assembly: GCA_026901105.3. NCBI lineage: Eukaryota > Metazoa > Chordata > Actinopteri > Galaxiiformes > Galaxiidae > Galaxias > Galaxias olidus. The sequence continues at coordinate 41,189 of JAPMUY010008109.1, forward strand.
TATATGTGTCTGTTGCTTTGTGAACTACAGCATCGGTGTGTTATCATTGGTGCGTTTGGAACGTGCAGGACATGTTTGCATTCAGTTTAAGTGCAAACGCACAGAAGGTAAGTGACAAATCCTCTCCCAGCTCCCGCCAAGGACCAGACGGGATGTGATTAGATGTTGCAAGGGCCAATCGCAGTTGACCACACATAAGGCAGCTTCTCTGACATGAGCTCATTTTCACTCCAGCCTTAAGCACGGCTTTAGCAGCCCTGATCAGCTTGTCTCTAATCTGCCACTGGACCAACTGTATTTTCTGTAGCTAATGCATATTACAGCATTTCCATGGTGAACATACAGTACACACAATCACACACGTAAGAAAACCCACACATAAGCAATCCGTTCTGAAAGAAGACGTATACTTGATAGATGAAAGACTAAAACGCACACAGAGCTCTGCACACACACACACACACACACACACACACACACACACACACACACACACACACACACACACACACACACACACTCACTTAAACACAAACAAATGTTCCTGTCAGGAGTCAGGAAGAAGTCAGGAGAGAGGTCTGTGTCCAGGGACCTGCTTTGAGAGCTAACATAAGACCACACTGCAGTGCCAGGGGCTTCATTCAACCTCCCCTTCATGTGACCAAGGACAGGAGACAAATGATAGACTATGTTATGGTCCACACACACACACACACACACACACACACACACACACACACACACACACACACACACACACACACACATACATGCACAGAAACAAAACATACTTAGTCACTCACCCTCTGACTCTGGGGGCCAAAGAGCTGAAAGCAGAGTGACAGAAGCCCATAACTCTGACCCTTTGAACTCCCATTGAACATCCTTGCCGCCGTGCACATTGACAGAGAGAGTTGAGAGAGAGAGAGAGAGAGAGAGAGAGAGAGAGAGAGAGAGAGAGAGAGAGAGTGAGAGAGAGAGAGAGAGAGAGAGAGAGAGAGAGAGAGAGAGAGAGAGAGAGAGAGAGAGAGAGAGAGAGAGAGAGAGAGAGAGAGAGAGAGAGAGAGAGATGAAAAGGGGAGAGATGATAAAAGAGAAAGCTTCGACATTGCATTTACACTAGATTAACCCTAACCCTAACCCTGAGCATTATTAGAGTTAGTGTTCCATTTTCAGAAGGAAAGCATCACGTGTAACTGGACGATACCAGCAAAAATACATTTTGTTTTGTTAAATAATGTTGAAAAATTGTTGTTAAAAGCATTTCACGTAATCTAATGTGATTAAGAGCATCCAAAGGTGTAATTTGATGTTGCCATAGCCTGACACTAGGTCAGCCAGAGGTCAAGTATAAAGTATAAAGGCCAGCAGAATCCCAACAACTGTTAGTGTTGATTATAGACCCAACCAGACCTAGAGAGCATAACTAGGTTCAGACCCACATCAGTGTCACATTCCCAGCATGGCCTGTGAGCAAAGGAGGCTAGATCTATAATAATTATTGATTAGAACCGCTTCCCTCTGGCTATGAATGTACAATACTTAATATACATGGTCAATTTCAATGTTATCAATGAGCTTTTTGTCTCTGCCAAAGAAGAGCCAATGGCTCTGTGGATGTGTGTATGTAGGCCTATATGACTCCCAATGTCACCTTTCAGCCTTTTAAAAAAAAAGTTTCACTGTTGATGAGTTTTGGATAAAGTATGCAAAGCTACATTGTGACACTTTTGTTGAATGTCGTTGTTCTACAAAAACCAGATACTGAAATGCTTGCATTTATTTAATTCCTTTTGTAAGGGCGGGATACGTCTCATCCCACCCAAGAACAAAAAGCCACGCCCCCGATATAATGTCTCTTCTGTTCAATAGTTCAGCAAAAAAGACAGCAAACATCTTCTTATCTCTTATCTCTTTCCATAACTGGAATACGATGTTCCTAATGCCCAGTGGGAAACCGCATCGACAGCCTCAAATGCGTTTTTAACCTGTGCTTCTGAACTATCTGCGTATATCCTTCTCTAAATTGCGTAAAAGAATAGAACCATGCGGAGAATATCCATGGTTACAATGGAACAACAATCTTCGATGTCGACATGGCGTGAAACTTTGTGCGTGTAAAAGTTTAATGCTGCATTGGTTTCTTTTCGGTGTTTGGGATACTCAGCTGCATAACTTTTCCAATGCACAAATTTGCTCTGACACGACCAAAAAGCGTGGACAACAAAGTAAAGTAATTTTTTTCTACATTTGTTCCCAGAGGCTATCGTAAGCAATGTTGGACCAACTTAAAACATCTGAAATTTCATCGAAAAAGTAGGAAAACCATTTATTTAAGTTCTTGCAGTTTGGCAATTTGTTTGCCATAAAAAACTTTTTATTGAATAAGTATTTCGCCTGTAGAACCCCCGCTATGAGGGTACAGAAGACTACAAGAGCCCCTCCGGACAGTGACATGTTCCAGGCAGCCGCAAGTGGGGACCGAAACTGGCTGCATCTAAGCATAAAACGAGTGGTACCACCATTGCCGCTAGACAAACAGGTACCTTTCTTTTATTTAGATTTATCTTGCTAAGCTAGGCTTGGTCATTAGACTGCTTGAGCCAGGTAGAGGTGTGTGTGTGTGTGTGTGTGTGTGTGTGTGTGTGTGTGTGTGTGTGTGTGTGTGTGTGTGTGTGTGTGTGTGTGTGTGTGTGTGTGTGTGTGTGTGTGTGTGTGCGTGTGCGTGCGTGTGTGTGTGTGTGTGTATGTGTATGTGTGTGTGTTTTGTGTGCTTCTTAGTCAGTCATGGGACTTTAGCAGAATATTGTCTTGGAAACGGAGGTGTTTCTTGGTCTGTGTCATCCAGGGTATGACAGTGCTCCACGTGGCAGCCCTCTACGGCCACATGAACTGCATCCAATTGATCATGGACTTGCAGCTTATAGACATCAACAGTGCCTGTCCCCAGGGGCGTCAGCCTATACACATGCTCCTGATGGGTCAAAGCCAGCTGCCTCCCCACACCTGCCTCACATACCTCTTGGAAAAAGGTGCTGACCCCAAAGTGTAGGTCCACCAATATGATTTTCTTTATTTCATCTTAAAGTTACGTTAGGCAAAGCTGTCAAGAATTGTATTACTATAATAAAAAAGGTGTTAAAAAAAAAAAGAATAATTATTGAAACAAACCTCTACAAACCTAAATAAGCATGGGCCATTATTCCGTGCAGGTATATCCAAATTATTTCCACTCTACCTCACTTAGAAGTGCCTCTGCTCCTGTATGCTCCTAACAATCAGGCTTATAGGACTGTGTGTGTGTGTGTGTGTGTGTGTGTGTGTGTGTGTGTGTGTGTGTGTGTGTGTGTGTGTGTGTGTGTGTGTGTGTCCTCGACCCAGCGCTACGAACACAGGTCTGACACCCCTACACCTGGCAGCTACCGAGGGCCTGTGGGAGTGCACGCAGAAACTAGTGCTGGTCGGAGCGGACATAGGCGCCACAGACAACAGGGGACACACTCCTCTGGACCTGGCCCGCATTTGGTGCCACAGGAAAATCGCACGGTAGGAGTGTGTGGTTGTTTGTTTGTTTGCGTGTCGCTCACACACACACTGACTGACTGACTGACTGACTGACTTGTGTGTGAAGGTACCTAAGAGACATGATGTGGCAGAAGAAAAAGAAGAGAGAGATGGAGAACCGCAAGGCCTTACAGGTCCTCCACCACAATCTCGTGGAGTTGTCTGTAAGAAACAACCACAGAGAAAAGGTCAGCTGAAATCCCGCAATTGTTCCACCGCTTCAGCTTGTGTGGTAAGTCACCATGTAACTTCCCCTCCTTTCATCCCTGTGTTGTTCCCAGCTGGTGAGACAGGAGCTGATCTTGGAAAAGGTCACACAATGGGCAGAAAAGAAAGACCTTCCCCTCCTCTGGGCTCCCCAGCGTATCTCCTGGAAGCAGCCCAACCACACCCGGTGCTTTTCCTCCGATACAGGGACCATGGCCAAACGCCACCTCCGGCTGCTCCCGGGTGCCCCTCCACGAGAGGCCTGGAACGTCTCCACAAACCCCAAACGTCCTATTCTCGCCACAGTGGACAGACATCAAGGGGTTTGCATGGGCAGCCAGCCTGAGAAACCTCCTCCAAGGCCAGACCTGAGGCAAAGTGTCACTCTGCGTAGGACCAGCAGCGGGCCCATGTACTCTTCCAAATGGGACAGCACGCCCCAGCCTGCCCCCTGCCTGCCATTGGATGTTCTTAAAAGGGGTCTGTTCCCGGCTGTCTACCCGGCAAGGATGCCCTCACCCAGCCAACTCCAGACCCTGAGTGTTCTGGACTTGCCACGCCTTGGGGGAGGCTCCCAGGAGCAGAGTGACTCTCCGTGGACCGAGGTAGCCATGCACCTGGCCGAGGTGCTGGAGCCTGGACACTACTAAAGAACGACCGATCCATGAACAACCAGCCATATCTTTGGTCACACTCAATGAAGCTATGCCAAAATGATCAGAGAGGTTGAAGGAATGTGGGGATACGGTAGCTTCATTGAGTGTGAATCTGAGTCTAATCTAACCGTTTTACTGGTGTTATATCTACACAATCAGATATAGGGTTCTTGGACAAGTCTGTATCATGACAAAAATTATTTAGTATGTATTTGTTTTTTATCAGAATATAGCATTTTACAAACATTATCAAGATATAATATGCAAATATTTTTTCAACATACGATAGTCCTTAGTGCATTGGCACTGTGATAAATATTAAATCAAGGTAATGGTTTTGAATTTGAACCTATGGGCCAGAAAGTCTTCAATGAACAGCTAATCATTTCTCTCTAAAATAAAGATCTACATTATTTCCTTGTGCTGCTTGGGTTATTGATGTGGATTAATATGACATGTTAAAAACATTTCCTGTCGGGTCACTGAATTTGACCCTGGACAGTCCTTGATGTTAAATACGATCTGACACCCCCGAATACAGGAGAGATTGTGACTCATGTCACCCTATCCATGCACAACAGTGACTGTTTCTGTCAGTTTTTTAGTGGTTTATACTCTGGAGTGAGGTGAGAGGAAGTTGACAAGATGGTGAAGTGACCACAATGACTGTTAAGTCACCTGTCACAGCTGTGGCCTTGCACCCTCTGTGAACCTCACCAAGGGACCTTACTCACATGCAGGTCAGAGCTTGTGTGAGAGTTTGGAGTTGTGGCTTTGTTTTCTTAACGTGTGAAAATGGAATACATTGAAATGAGAAACTTTTCTGGTGCACAGGTTGTGTATCAAACTGGTTTTATGGGCGTCTTGCCAAGATGTGTCATGTAGTCTAGTGTTTGGTAGAAATTATATCCCATAGCATGTAGAGTAGGTATAGAAAAGAGAGAAAAGTCTCAATAGCAATGAGACACCAGATGAAAGACAGTTCCGTCAGCACTTTGTAAAGGCCTTTTTAATAGCATCTTGTCACATTGGTTCAGCAGTTGCTCCCCCAATCATCACTCATGGCTTACTCGTCATTGCACAGGTAATAATTTTACGAACAGATTCATATATTTCGATTTTCAAATGATTTATAAAAATTGGTTCTTTATCGTTCAGGCCTCATCTTTTGTGAGAACAAGCTGGTTGAGAGACATTGAAGATCAACAATCTTGAACGGGTATAACGGGCAGAACCTCAATTTCGCTGTGATGACATGCTAAAATATGCTAAACTTTTATTTCAAATGTTATGTTTTGTAACTCCACATATCTGTAACTCCAGTAGGGAATTCCTTTTCCTGTCACATTTTCATTTGACCTTGGTGGCAAAGGTTTATTATGACACACTCAATAATGAATGTGGAGATTGCAACGCCTAAACAACTCAAACACAGCCTGAAGTTCTTTCTTACGGGAAAATGTCAATTTGCCGACTTCATGGAACAATTTAGATGTCAGCTGGCAGCATCAGTTCCTCAGATATAAAAAAAAAAAGAACTTTACAAAATGTACACTTCCAGTGGTTTTAAATGACAGAACTCTAAAATATTTTTGGCTGTAGGTGTTTTGATACTTCAGTCAGCAAACAAATGTTTATATCAGGTTTGCGTATAGCTAATCTCAACTCAGTCCTCTTGTTTTCGTCTTTGGCTCAACTCCCCCAGTTGAAGACACACGCCAACACAATTTGATAGACAAAGCAAACCATAGGAAAAAAAGAGGAGTCCCAACGCAAACAATGAGTAGTCGTTTCACTACATATCAGAAACCAGAGGCCTAGTTAATGTCAGTCTGTATTACAAACATATAGAAAGGAGAGACACATGTCCTATAAAAGGTACTGCTAAATCACACAGCAGCCACATAGCTCAGTCCATCCGTTGGTCCTTCTGCTGCCCCCTCCTCACCAGAAGCCACTTCACTGTAGTTTTGTTCCAATTCAAAAATATCCACAGTTCTTGTTGCAGTACCCTGACTTCATCCCTCCCCCTTCCGCCCTGGAACCCAAATTCAAACTCAGTACATTTTCTGCCGGCTGGGTAGAACCGCCTCTTTCAGGAAAGAGAAAATCAACAGGATCCCGGACCGCTTGCCCCTCTTGCCCTTTGTGAAGTAATTTGATACCACATCATCTGGGGGCAACAAAAAAAGAGCAAGGAAAGAAGTTGTTGATCAGTATACTTTCTGTTTTAAAATGCAGTGATTAACAAGTAGGTAGGTATCTGATCCATTTCATTTTCTGTTTTAAAATGCAAGTAGGTAGGTATCTAATACATTTCATTTTACTTATAACTCAAGGCATATATCATCTATGATACAGTAAAAAAATGGGACTATTGCTCTGTCTTGATTGCTAGACATAAAACAGCAGGGGAGTGCTCTTAAGAGGTGATTGTATTTGAAACCTTTGAGAAAAGTAGTCTAAGGCACTCCTGCAGTCCGGCAAACGGTAGCCATTTGAATGCCTTTTAATTTATAAAATATAAAATGACAAACGCTTCCTTTTGTTCCAAAAGCCTTCGTGGCAAATAGTTTTTAAGGATCTAGATTCTTTGTTGTATTGTATCAATAAACCACCAGAAGACCCCATCAGGAAAGTGCACTAATCATTGTTGACCAGGCCCTCTGTCTGGCCCATACTACAGGGCTCACCTCCTTGCTGCACAGTGGATGGGAGCACGTTCTCCCCAGCCGACAGTGACACAAAGAAGGAAAATGGGATCACCCAGAGGCAGATGGTGAAATATGCCAGGACCTTAACAAAAAGATGAGAGGTACACAGGCTGGTCAGGCAGGCTGGAGTGGATGTATTGATATACCAGGGAAACGGCAGAGATGCGGCCATGTGGGATTATTCTCCGTTTAAAAATTTATGCCGACCCTATTGAACAAACATACCACTATGCTAGGTAGGTTTATTGAAATGTGGATTTGAGAGCTGGGTTGTGTGTACGTTGAATCGTGTTGGTAATAAAGTGAATACACTTACTTCTGAGAAAGGGTAATACTCTTCTGCAAAGTACTGGAAGGCCAAGTAGTGATTTAGCACCACCAACACTGTGGGGGAGAGACGGAGAGTGGAGAAGGAGGGACAGGGAGAGAGAAAGCAATACACATAAACATAAAACGCAATGTCAAAATATATAATACCACATAAAACAAACTCTATAAATAAGTGAAACAATTGCATAATATAATAAATTAAACGACTTTGCGTGAGGGAAATGTTTTTCCCTGCTTCATGTGATACGCTCCTTGCTTTCTGCAGTAGAAAAACTACAGGGCCTTAAAGAAGCACGGTTATCAAAGCACCAAAGGCTACACCTACCACAGGACAGGATGAAGTTGGGCGAGCTAAGCAGAATGTAGGGAAAGGTCTGCAGGAGGCCAAAGTACACCAGGTTGGTAAAGAGGCCTGTGCCCACCATCAACACAGGGAAGCCATCAAACAGGTAGAGCCCTGCCAGTACACCTGTAGAAAACTGTCAACACAAAACACAAGCAATCAGTTCGCCTAATTTAAGATAAATAATCAGTCATATGGTATTCTGACCTCTATGAAATAAAATGCACAAGAGGGACATTTTAGGAAAAGGGTGTATACTGCTTGTATCTCATATGCAAAAACACTCACCAGTATCATGTATTTTATTATTCGACTAGTGGCAACTGTGTATTCTTCTATAAGTTCTGCCAAGTAGTACAGGCCAGCAGCTACAGGAATATAAATAACATAAAAAATATTGACAGCAACATGAAAAAAAACCATATTGTTAAATAGGTAAACACAGCTTATAAAAAAGATCAAGAGACACATTCAAGTTACACCACTAGAGAATGATAGAAGCAATTTAAAGGGACCATCCAACCCCCCCCCCCCCCCCCCCCCCCCACCCAAAAAAAAAGCTGCTACTTCAAGCAAAATGTGGGTCTCAAAGAAAACACATTTAGGTCAGGGTGAGGGAACGAGAGAGCACACTGTGCACTGCCGGGCGGGTGTCTTAACGCTTTGTCACGCAACGGCTGCCCCTGTTTCTTCTTTAGGTAACAGAGAAAGACAAGAGAGCAGAGGAAAGAGAGAGAGATAGATAAGGAATAGGACATAGAGAGGATAGCGAGAACCAAATGGGAGGGGGTGGGGGCCATCTTAGCGGAGAGCACCTGTACCCTTCTGTTGCAGCTGCTGCTAGTGCTGTTAATAACACAGCCTAGGAAAGGAACACTTTTCTCCCCCAAGGTATTTTTCTTTTTTGGGGAGTACCCATGAATTCAACTACCGACATACTGGGGTTCAATCAGTTTATATAGCTACAAGGAAATGTGCGATACTTCTTACAAGACATAATCTGACAATAATCTGCGTAATTTGATTAATATTATATGAAATCACAATACATATATAGGCACCAAAACACCTGAACAAAGTAACACAACAGTAAATATTGATACAATAATTGTTTTAGTCTGTCAGATTTTGCGAACCTAATACTACTTTAAACATATCAGTCATACACTGCACTTCCAGCAGAAAATAGCATTAGTGGGTCTGCAGATTTCAAGTGTCAACGTTGATTCGTTGCAGCCAAAAAACGTGTGACTTTGCATATCTGCATCTGCTGCATGCTTTGGTAACTAAATTTGAAGGTATCTGTCAAAATTATAATTTAAAAAAATCTTAATAATTGCATTGTATCTAAGTAAAAGCTAAGGTTACAGATGCGCACTTAATTGTTTTTGTGGGGTTAGACCTGGCCAGGTGACTTGACATAACAGGTGCCAACGTGGACACTAGACTAGTGGTGCCATCAACTTTTTCCTGGTAGGTAGCTAGTGACCTGTTAGCTAAACAACCCACATGATTGACTTTAGCTGTGTAAACAACAGTGAGTTTTTGGTGGCATCGTAACGTTTATAGCTGGTAGCAACTCAGTGACATCTATTGTTGTTAAAGCAAACGTTAACTTTTGTCAAACGGCGTTGAATGGATTATATAATTTGACTAAGGAATAGCTAGCTAACTGGTAGATAGCTTGCTAAATAGCAAGCAAAAGATGGCAGCATACGTTAGCTAGTTAGCTAACGCTGATATAGATTGCATATAAACGGTAATTGAACATGTAGTTCTCAATCTGCATTAACGAAGGTATAACGTTAACCCGGCGATATACCCTCGCAAAGGCAACAGATTTGATAGCTACGCAGAATGGATACAGGCTTTTCTGATGATGACGCTAACACAGCTCCAAAGGTAGCTAACCACCTACTGTAAGACTGCAACTTACCAATCGCTAAAGTGACGAAACATATTTGTATCACCAAGGATAGCCAACTAAGTAAATAAATAAACCACATTGCTTTTATGTAAAATTACACATAAAAAGAGAAAGTATACAAAAGACAGTTGAGAAGTGCTATCGGTCAAAGTTCATCCACTCTATCTTCTCCAGACGCAGAGGAGAACGCAACTAGCAAAACGGTCTCAAGAAGAAGTAACTAGTTTCAAAAATAGCGCCAGCTCTGTTCGATCGAAGATTGCAGCAACGTCATGTCTATTACAATTATTGAAAATAGGAAAGTTATTATATGTTTTCCACTATCACTAAATGTATGTTAAGATTTATAAAGATGTTTTGTGTACAGTCTTCCTAAACACATGCACACGCGCACGTACAGGAGGATGACCAAAAAAAAAATGCGAAGACTAACTCAATCATACACCAAGCGACAAAGGAAGAGTGGGATATTTTTACAACTGTAAACACACTTAAAAATTCTACTGAGAAATATAATAATATATCCTTGAGAAGAAGATGTTGACTTTCTAGCAAGAAATCTAAATATATAATGAGATAGGGTGTGAAGACACTAAAACGGTGTCATGGCCAAAAGTTAGAGCAATTCCATCCCGTTCTCACATACTTTTAACAGTGTGTGTGTGTGTGTGTGTGTGTGTGTGTGTGTGTGTGTGTGTGTGTGTGTGTGTGTGTGTGTGTGTGTGTGTGTGTGTGTGTGTGTGTGAAAGCAAAATGTCCCTTCCGCATTTTTAGACACTTTAAGAGGAAACCCTATCGCCTGAGAGCTCTCACTGCCTTTGGATTCTAAATGAATAAGAGTATAAGTGCCTAAATGACAGCTTCCTCTACTCTGTGAGCAACAATATAAATGCCTAAATAGTAAAGAATGGCAATGGAGAGAGACAGAAAGAAATGGAGACATTCAGTTTTAATTAATCTTTTAGAGAAAGGAAGTGCAATAAACTATTCAAAACATTTCTTAACATTAACGTGTGTCCTAAAGGCAAGTACCATGTATTTCAGACCAGGAGCACCATTACGGTTCCACTGAATAACTAGAAAGAAAATGTATGGACTATTCTTCAATATTTGAGTGTTACCAGCACCATGAAAAATACATTTTAGATTGTCTGGAAAATTATAGCTTTAACTGTATTTCCTAATTCAAGTTTTATTTGACTCTCTGTGGTGTCAGTTCTCCTGAACCTGGTCCATAACAAGTACTGATGCTCTGATTCTAGAGTCCCTCTTCTCTCGGTTTTTCTGGAGCCTCTGGAGCACAGGGGTGCTGCCACTGGTTCCTGCCCAGGCATGGGTCCCTGATGCTAGGGTACTGGGATGCAGATCTGCCCAAGAGAGTTACATTAGAAAAAGGGACGGGATTTAAATAGAACAGATCTTACAATGTTGGGATACAGTCATTTATACGTTTTGGGTGGAGGTGGGCAGCAGCAAGCAGAAGCATAGTGTGGTGCAGCAGTGAGCGAGCAGTTGTAGGAGCAGTGTGGTGAGTGACTGCAGTTTAGTAGGCATATGCGACTGGTTGATTGATGTGACGTGGATAAATGTTGTGTCTGAGTTGCCTGCCTGAACTAGCTCTGCCAAGGGACTGCATCATTACTAGTAATTAAAAGCATTTAAAGTAATGATTCAACATTGTTTCCCAATGATTTATTTTTGCCAGTATAAAACAATTTCTAAGGATGATGCTACAATAACTACCTTGGATTTTGGGAGAAGCTAGAGGATCCACAGGTTCTCCCATGGCCTTTCTCCTCCTCTGTAGCACCATCAGTAGCTCCGCCTCCCCAACGTTTCGGCTTATCCTCTTCCTAGAAGTGGCCCTCCGGTGGTCCTGGCGCTTCATGGTGTCCTGAAGAGAGGAGGGGTAAAACACACACACACACACACACACACACACACACACACACACACACATACACACACACACACACACACACACAAAGAATCGATCACTACGGAGAAAAAGAAACGCAAAACCTTTTCTGCTGTAAATTACAGTTATTGGCAATAATTCCATTTCAGTTAGTTTCATTTTACCAGCATTCCTTTTAGCTCTATAACTGCAGATTTCCTCTTCTCGGTCCGTGAGTCCTGTAAGGTTAACAGAAGTAGAAGTAAATACATTTCTTATGGTACAATTTGTTTATTATTATTTACAATACCTTGTGTTTTTCTGTATACTGACAACGAAGACATTAACTTAAGGACTGGAAAGCTATGTATTTATTGCAAGACTATTTTTAAACAAATTGACTGACTGAAAGTAGTAACGGTGTTGTCAACTGATTAGATGATTGGACCCAGCCCCTCAAATTCAGAAGATAAGTGAATGACATTCAAATAGGCGATTCAATTAAACTGAGGCTGTCCTGGTTGATTGAAGACGGAACTAATTATATAATCAGATTCCCTGTTCCTTAACCTCTTTTCAAACGGGGGAAAATTAAAGGGGAGAAAATAAACTTCCGCTTTCCAATCTATTTAATTTAGCACTAAATTCACACCTAACCACAAATATGTTGTGTTTTCACTGTAGGAAAGATGGCAAAGCTTTAAAACATTCTTACCCTCCAGGAGTCATCTTCTGCGAGTCCAGTCTGAGAAAGAAAGGCCAAATGTTACCAGATGGACGCATTTTGTCTGTTGTATGGCTGTACCTTGTTAATTGCCCTCTTTCTTTGCTTGCATTAGTTTACTCAATACTGTACAGATAAAAAGTGAAAGATTTAAAATAATTATTTTCCCTCTAAGAGGTAGGAGTTTCCTGGATACCAGACCTATGACAGGTGGCTAGATGCCTGTACCTGTGGCTTGGTAGCCGGCCTCAAGACAATGCCTTTCCGTATCCTCTCCATCATTTCGTCCACTGCTCTGGCCTTTACGTCCACTGATGGCATTGAAGCTTGAGGAATTAATTTAGATAAGACATTCAATTTTCTTTTTATTTAATGCCAGTTTGGACCAGAGTAAAGTGTAAATAAAATACTCCTGGCCACTCACTGTTGGGGTCTTTGCCAGCACCACCTCTCCTCCTCATGCGCACAACGTCAAGTGGACTTGGGAGTAAAGTCAAAAAGAGTTCAAAGCATTTAGGTATGATATTGATTCTATTGTGACGGCCTATAAGTATTAATGTTGAGTAGAAAATGTATAAATATGAAATTGTATTGTATTATACCTTCCAATGTGAGTAAAACATTAATAAATGGAACATACTTGACAACGGGGGATGAAAGAGCTTGATGGGGAAGAGGAGGGGGAGGAGGCGGTGGTGGTGGAGAAGGTGGGGCCAGAATGGAGTTCTCTGCTGCTGATTGGACATTTCTTTCATCATTGTCTTTTGCCAGCCTATCCTGTAATTCATTTTCTGAAAGTTTCCAGCATTGACCTTCATTTTATGCAAAGTATGATATTGTGAGTAACAAAATAAAAACAGTATAGATATATATAGAGATATCTTCATATATTAGGGTGAAAATAATGTTAGTTTAATTAATAAATTAAATATCCAATATATCACAGAAACTCTCTTTACTATTACTTCAAAAAATTACTGACTCGAAATTAAAACTCCTTATGTGTGAGAATATGAATAATTCCAAGTAATTTGGTTACACAATCATAGAACTCGGAAATATGAGTAAGTAAAGCATTTTAAACTTGAATAAGTTTGAATCTATGTATTATATTAACTATTTATTAACTTTAAATATACAGTAAAGCTGTAAGCCTTACCTTCGTTTTTGAGCTGTGTCACTGCACTGTTGGCCTCCAGAAGCTGAGTCTCCAGGGCCGTTCTGCGATCCTCACTTTTCTCCAGCTTTGCTCTTAAACTCTGCAGTTCAGAGAGCACGTTGCACTCCTCCATGGCACTCTGCGTCTTTCTCACCTGTTATGATCACAGGCACAGAGGAAGGGGAGATGAGGAGAGAACAACAAAGATCACGATAGCAATAAGCTGAACCAACATTTTAAGTATCTCAAATGTATACTTTCCTCCCTGCCTTTCAGGGGGTTTTTCTCAGCCACACACACAAACACACCTGGTTTTGATAGTACAGTTGTACGTCCTGGAGAGTGATGTTGATTTGGGCCACTTGCTCCAGAGCCTGATGTAACTGCTGACTGATGGCTGAGCTCTCCATTACTGCCATGCTCTGTCTCTGGGAATCCTTCTGGTTCAACAGCATCTGCCAGTCAATTCCAACAATTCAGACAGAACAAAATTCAAACTGTCAGCAATAGATCAGTCCTTATTTAATTTACCTAGGCAAAATAGTTCATCATCTGAAAAGAAAGGACAATTAATTGACCAATTAATCATCAGGTTCATTAGTTAGTCAGACAATTTATGAAAAAATGTAAATAAACAAACAAATCAATGAAATCAGTGAAACAATTGAGTCAAATTCAACAAATTGTCCCTTCTAAAAGGGCTCCAACAATGAGGGGCTGGTCAGAGAAATCAGGAAGTAAAAATGTCAGAGGTTTCTATTTGTGTGCCACTTACAGGGGTCATACACATCTACCACAGTGTCTGCACTGAGCACATGTGGGGCCTCTGCATCATTCAGCAGTATTTGGTACACACACCAAATTACTCATAAAAGCACCCTTAAACTCCCCTCAACAAACTGCAATTTCACAAGACATCACTTAATGGCCTCACACAGACATGCACATAAGTGTTTTCTGCTCCAAGGCAAACCGTCGTTATTATCCCACCCACACACAAACACACAGAAGAAGAAGTAGGAATAGGGCCGTGTTTTCAAAACACATACGTGAATACAGACAAATAGAGGGGAACACAAGAGGTCTTAAAAACGCCAGTCTTTTCCTACTATGTATTGAGAGCAAGGGTGCTGAGCTGTGTGTGAACAGTGTGGGTCCTTTTCACAGGTAAAGGACCCCTGCTAGGCAGCCAATTATGTGCCCGTCCAGCAAATGGGGGAATGGTGAGCACAAAGAACGCAAATGCTATGGTAAAGATAAAGTGTCAGGCAAAGACAGGTTGCGTTTAGACCGCCACTGTTCTCTAACTGTGGTGATGGTCACTAATTACCAAGGAGGCGGGCTCTAACAGAGGTGTCACTTTTGTGCTGCCGAGAGATGCCTGTTTTTAAAAGAAAAGGCTTCATTACAGAAGCAGCTGGGGTATATTGTGTGTGTGTGTGTGTATGTATGTGTGTGCGTGCGTGTGTGCATGCGTGTGTGTGTGTGCGCGTGTGTGTGTGTGTGTGCGCGTGTATGTAGGTGCGTGTGTATATGGGTTTGCAGGCGTAAGTGAGTTTGTGTGTGCGGAGCAGTGATTACACGCCTGCCAGTGTGCGAGGCCTATGGTGTGGTACACGTTTAAGAGAGTGTGCGTCTGTGCTTCTGTGTGATTTGTGCGCGGCTCATTCCAAAGTGCGTGTGTTTTTCTTTTCTTTTTTGGCGGAAGTGTGTGTGTGTTTTTTTTGTTCTATCTTTTTACAAAGCCCCTACACGTCCTTTCCATTCCTTTCTGTGTTTTGTTTGACCACTTTGTCTCCCGGAGTAAAGACATGCTGAATGGGAGTCCCTGTCCTGTCCCACAACACATCCCACTACTCTTTGAATGTGGACGGCCCCCACACCCGTTCACCCCCCCCCCCCCCCCCCCCTCCTATTCACCACAGATGTCGCTTTGGCCATCTCTAACACTCTCAGTCTGTCTGTGACCTGGCCTGTCACTCTCAATAGGTAGAGGTGAGGTGTGAATAGACACCAACGCTTCCTGGACTCAAGGGGCATTCGGCTCAGGACACTTGCACACAAAGAGAGAGGGGGGACACAATAAACGCGCCGTACACTGCACATATGTATATCTTTTTTTATATCATTTCATACTGCACACACTGCTAAAAGCACTTCTGGTTGAGATGCAATATTTCGTTGCTTTGTACTTGTGGTGGAATCTGAATCTGAATCTGAATCTGTCAGCACCTGGTGCTGCATGCTGCCGTAGGCCTTGCTCTAAATCCAGCTTCTGAGACATCTCTGTAAACTCCTCTGTGACAAGCTGGGAAACTGTGAACACGCAAACACACACACACGCAGACACACACACAAACACACACACACACACACACACACACACACACTCAGACTTCCTATTTGCACCTTTGGTGGGATTAAAAGCTCAATAAGTGTTTCTGACTTGAAGTTCACCTCGTTTGATCTTGTTTATGTTCTTGGTCTGCTTGCTCATTTTCTTCAGTATGACCTCTTTCTCCTCGATCTCCAGGGCCAGCTGAAAAGGTAAGAACGCAATAATAATAACGCACATGGTGAATATGCACTCTCTCTCACACTCACACATACACACACATACACGCGCATACACACACACACACAACTCTACTTCGCAGGAAGCTATGCCCTTTTTCATACACTGGGTCTCAAACAATTCTCTCTTTCCTGTCTTTCTTCTCTGTCCCTCTCTTTCTGTCTCACTATTCATCGCCTGTTCTATTGCTCTCTTTTACACATAGATTTATGTACCGTGTGTGCTATCTGCAGTGCTGCCCTTCAGTATTACCTGTTCTTCGAGCTGAGTCTTCTCTCTCTTCAGGGTCTCCACCTGTTCGACTAGCTGTATCTTCTCTGCCAGAAGACGGTCCACGGAAACCTGCATTTCTGACAGGGAGAGATGGAGAGATAGAGGAAGAAGATGGATTTAGTTTGAGAGAAGATTTAATTGATGAAATGGCGTATGAATTAAAGGGAGAAAGAAAGAATAAAAAATACTGAGGGATGTGACGAGATTTAAATGTTTTAAAGAGAAAAGCGTTGGGATTGACAGAGACTGAGGGTGACAAACAGAAGTGGGGGTTTTTTATGGTCATTCAGAAGACGGCCCTTAGATGGACTACAATCACAATTGCATTATCACTGTCACACTTTTGAAAATGTGTGGTCAAGTTCAGTGGTGTTATCAGCATGCATCATTAAACCAGCAGTGTTTGCCAGTATCATATCATCTTAACCTGAGATCTGGGCCTGACCCTGCAGCAGGGGCTCTTCACTGCTGTCCTCTCCTGTGTCACCGAGGTCTTCCACCGGCTCACACTCCAAGTCTACGGCGTCCATGTTTTCTGGCAGCTCAGCGATGAGCGGCATCAGCATCTGGCTTCTTCTCTTCAGAACCTTGTTTTCTCTGGTCACCTACGTAACAAAGCAGGGCAAATCAAGGCTTGGTTTAGTGATAGGTTTGATTCAAACTATTAAAACACCTGACATGTAACTCTAAAATTTATTTTGAGACCGTTTCACTTATTTTTCTTACTGTATACTGTCTAAGTACTATGAAAAAGAAGATACTGTCTTTATCAAGAAAGAGAGCAGCAGAAAGAACATAATCTCTCTCTCTCTCTCACCAGTGGGGGCAAAAAAAATCTCTCTCTCTGTCTTTCTCTGTAGCTTTCTCTCCCCCTCTCTCTCTCTCTCCCTCTCTCTCTCTCTCTCTCGCTCTCTCTCTCTCTCTGCCGCTATATGTGTGATAGGAAAGACTATTCATTGGGGGGCTCGGTGAGTTATAGCTACCTTGACAGCCAGCGTCTCCGCACTCTCCCTACAGGAGCGCTCAACCTGAAACTGCAGCTCCAGGACATCTATCTCCTTCAAAAGCTGATTGGACACTGGAGGACAAGATAGACGGGAAAAACATAGTGAGATACCAAAAGAAATCTAAATAGAGCGTCATAATGTCCTATGTCCAATTGATATAAATCAATTAAAGATATGGGGATTGACACTTTTTCCGGATGTATGTAGTAAGTAATGTCAGGGTAATCTCACCCTGCTCCAAATCAGACAGCTTCAGATTGGCCTCGTCTCTCTGCTGTTCCAGTATCTCCACCTAACAACACATTATAGACATGCAGTGTCCATCAAATTTTTTTCTTTTTAACTGGTATGTGTGTGTGTGTGTGTGTGTGTGTGTGTGTGTGTGTGTGTGTGTGTGTGTGTGTGTGTGTGTGCGTGCGTGCGTGTATGTGTGTGTGTGTGTGTGTGTGTGTGTGTGTGTGTGTGTGTGTGTGTGTGTGTGTGTGTGTGTGTGTGTGTGTGTGTGTGTGTGTGTGTGTGTGCATTATGTGGCCTATTTTCTTGCTCCACTGGGTATACTACATTCACACAGTAAACACAGCAATTTTGAGACATGATTCATCCCTTTTTTGAGTTTACCTGAATGTCTCCGTCATCCTCAGAGGAGAGGTCACTCTCCAGACCAGCAACTGATACAATAAAATAAATAGAATTAATCAGAAAACAAATAAGCAAATCTGGCTACACGAATTTCAGAAGAAAGTGGTGCTCTTTCAATAACATAACCATGAATAACTTCCATTTTGATTTTAATCACTTTTGAATTCAAAAAGGAAGGGGAATGTTCTGTGAAGGGCTTCAGTGTGAAAGATACAGGAAGTGAAATCAGAAACAAACTTACGCTAGCCTCGTGCTGACCACATGTCCCTTTCAATGGAATCTTGTTTTTATTTATAATATATTTGAATATTTTAACAAGTTAATTGTTTTGTCTTATATAAAAACACATAGCCAGGTTGTATTAAACAACAATATACACAAATGAAACTTGACACTTTAATGCTGGGAGTATTAATACTAGGAGACCAGTATATATATATAGTACATTTGTGATCACTTATTATAATGATAAACCAACCGTATGTAAAAAAATAAATAATAATAACTGCACGATTCCCTATAATATGTCAACATGAAACAGCATTAAACTATTATTTTATAGCAACATGTAAGCAACTTTGACAATAACTTTCTGTTACAACCAAGTTGATAATCGAATTGACAGCAATAATGATGATCTTACCTGCAGCTGTCATATCCTCACCTTCCCACATTTTGAAAAGAGGCACCAAAATCAAGACAAGGCCGTCAAGACAAGGCCGTCAAGACAACGGTCTCTCCTTCAGAAAGTTGGTGTGATTGTGCACGAGTCCTTGGTTAGGAATGACTTATTTTCTCAAAAACATGTTTCTCACTCCCAATCTCCGCCCTTTTCCCTTGACTTTCACACACAAACACACACACACACACACACACACACACACACACACACACACACACACACACACACACACACAGACACACTCTCGTACACACACTTGTATATTTGTTTAGGGAACTGGGAATTTATGCGCAAGGTCTCTCCCCTCTGAAACAGTTTTAAAATAGGGAAATGTCCAGTTCAAGGAGAAGTCATAGAATGGTACTTTCACAAGCACTTTTTGATAAAAAAAAAGCACTGATAGACTTTTCTTTGTATGCTCCATTGTTATCTTCTTTGTACATTGCAAAACAGCACGTCTATTTAACAGTAATGGTGGCAGACCCGGACATTTGTTTTATATTCCCCTATGTGTGCACCCCAACACTATTCCAAACGTTTTCTTTACACTTAGTTCCACTTGTAGTGGTTGACATCGTGACATCTGTCTCTCCATGGTAAGATCAAAGTCTATTAAGACTATTTCTATGTGGGGTTCATGACCTGTAGAACATGAGAATTGCCATTAGAACTCGTCTAAAGGACAGTGGATGACGATGACACACATTTCACCAGACAAGGAACTCAATAATTCAAAAACTCAAACGTTGCCTTTGTTTTGTTTATTCAGTAACCCTCCAATCACTGGAAGGCACTCACTAAAGAAGAACCTAAGTGTTGCTTTATTGTTTTTAGATTCGATTTATTTCTCAGGAATAAGACAATGAGACAGTGTAATGAGGATATAACACAAAAAGCATGCCGTCACCTTTCCAATGTTAATAAAGTAACATGATTGAGGTTAATTTCTGTAACAACAACCGGATTTTAATCATTGCATTAACCACATCATAAGAAAATAAAACAGTTATAATTGTGTCACATAAATCTACAGAAGCTTACAAGCGGTCGCCTGACCTGGGGTGTACAACTTGAAATGGCTGTCTTAGATGTACTCTAACTGCTCTGAGATTAAGACACGTACTGTCTCCGTACGCACTTCTGCCTGTCTCCGTCCTTAAAATTATTTTATTAATGTTCAAAGTTTTTAAATTGTTCTTTTAGATAAGCTTAAGGTCCTGGACCTTTCCACTAAACTCAAGATGGTATTTCATTGTAAATAGGTTCGCTACATTTTTGTAATACTAGTAAGAAACCTTTGTTAAGCATGCACCTTCCATGAAGACAACAATTTCTTAACAGAAATTATCTTAATTTTTTTTTGTTTTTAATGAGAGCAAATGCTTTTAAAGCCCCATCAGTCTAGTTGGTCTGTCACTGTGACCTTTTCTTAATGATGCTGATAAAGGTGACGTTGTCACAAAACATTACAGCTGCTTTGTATTCTTAACAGAAGGACTCAGCAAAACAAAATGAGCCTTATACATTCTGAAACTTTAAATCAAAATGTCTGGATCAAGGTTGGTTGTCACACGTATCAGTCACCATTATAGCCTACATTATTATCCAAAATTATATTGAATTATTAGAAAATTATATAGCTTTGTTTGGCATATGTGCGAATTATAGACAATATTAAATGTACTTATAGGTGACTGGTATATTATACAATGGGTTGGTAAAGATCAGTGTATGGGCTTAAGCTGAATTAAATTTGTCTCAAAGGTCGTTTGTTGAAAACCTCAAAAAGGTTAGAGAACTGCCATAACCAAAAAGGTCAAAAGGCTGTTCATTGCACTTGGAAAATAATTTAGATAATAATAATAAAAAAAAATTTAAAACAATTAAGAGGTACATCTTTATGGGATGGTAGCTACTTAAATATAATTTATAGACCACATTTAGATATTAACCCATAATAAATAATGGTAAAAACCCATATTGCCTTTTTTCATGTCTTGACAAACTGCTCTTTGTAGGCCTAGGCCTACTGAACGCCTTATGTCTGAAACTATAGGCCTCACTGTGGAAGTTAAGTTAAGCATGCTAGTTGTTTTTAAAGATTCACGTTTAAATTAATGGTCTATGAATATCTGGAATGCAATATTGCATATTTAAAATATTAGCTCATTCGTTTTTAAAATACGTTTTTACACGTTTTAGTCTACTTTACCGCGTTCGAAAAAATTACTTATGCCAATCTTATCGGCTCTGTAAATATTCCTCTAAAATAGGCATAAACAGCTTGATATAGTCCTTTTTCTCCAATTAAATTAAAAGCTCATTTTAAAATCAGTTTCTAAAGAAGTCACTCAAAAGTTATAAAGCTTTTGTTAAGCAACAGTTAGGACTATTTCCGTACAGCGTCATAAGAACACCCATGGTAAAGTTTCACTCAGCCTCAAGATTCATTATTGTAATTAGGCTGCTATGATTTACGTAGATTGCTACAAAAATAAACTATATTTTCTAAGAATTTTTAGGCCTACCGTCTTTCTACGTAATCTCCTCCTACGCTCAATATCTTTCGTGACATTTATCAAACGTTCCCATATCCCCGTGACAAAAAGATGGAAGATGAAACTTTGCGCAAAATTTGTTTTGCTTAAATTTATGGTTTTGGTTTGCTTGTAGGACTTCTGGAAAAGCAACTTCAGCCGTCTTGTGCTGTCCTCTATTTGTAACCACAAACTAGCAAGATGGATTTTTTAATCATCGTTCGGTTGAATATTTATCGTTTTCAATACTAGAATGTGGACTAAATAATTTTCGCTGTTGATGGGGAGAGGCCACAGACACTGCAATATTTTTCATGAATGGGAAGTTCAGTCTATTTTCTTGATTTAGGCCTATAATGTTGTTACATTGTCATTGCTTCGGCATTATTAATTTCCGACAAAAACAAACCTTTTATACTAGACTTCAATTTGTTGTAGACAAACAACACAAAGTAGTACAAGTTAGATAACTTCGAGCTCACATGAATTTAAGTGAATACCAATAGATTTTCTTTTCGTAAAAATATAGTGTCAGAAGTGGGATTCGAACCCACGCCTCCAGAGGAGACTGCGACCTGAACGCAGCGCCTTAGACCGCTCGGCCATCCTGACATGTTGCAAGATGTTGAAATATATTTAAATATTCTGTAGAGATTACTTTTAATTTACAATACAAACTATGAATGAACAGAATACCAATACCAAATATTCAAAACGTTCTCTTTGGTTGCCTCCCAACATTTAACCAGGGCTAGATTTATTCGGACAACAACAATACATACGCAATACATTTAGCTAAATTCCTTGCACAACCTTAGGGACACCTAAAGTCGAGCAACAGTGTCATGCTTGACTCGTGCTAATTTATGTTTATCACATATGTGGCTATTACTATTAATATTCCAGTTGTCATGTTTAACTTGTGCTATTGGATGTTTATCATAAACTAACATATGTTCATTATTATTGTTATTGCAGGTGTTTTTGCTATTGTTTTGACCTATGCTTTGACAATAATTACAATACAGTATTTCATGTTAATGAAGCTTATTGAAATTGAATTGAAATGAAGAGAGAGAGAGAGAG
>JAPMUY010008111.1:0-5000 GCA_026901105.3 Galaxias olidus
AGAGAGTCAGAGAGGGGGAGAGGGGGAGAGAGAGAGAGAGATAGAGAGAGGGAGAGAGGGAGAGAGAGATAGAGAGAGGGAGAGACAGAGGGAGAGAGAGAGACAGAGAGGGAGAGAGAGAGAGAGAGAGGGAGAGAGAGAGAGAGAGAGAGGTGTGGTGAGTCAAACATGTGATAAAGAGGAGGCTGCTCCACGGGGGAATTCAAAGTGCCCTGTTGACCATAGTAAAACGTCTAGCCACCTCGCTGTGCGCTAACGGAGGCCTTTCCCTGCTCCATATCCGCTCTGTGTGTGAAAGAGACACGTGGATATGTAGAAAGATACTGCTGCTGTTTTACAGTGTGCACTGACACTTACAGCGAGAGGAAATGCTCAACGTAGAAGAATCTGAATGATAAAATGACCAAGACTTGTGGATATGTTTACTGCTGCTGCTGCTGCTTTGTGGCATGCAGCAAGACCAGAGGAAAAACGTAGAAGAATCTCTAAATTATAAAATGACGACCTCTGCTCCTTTTGAAATCTAGGCAGTTGAGGAAAATATATTTTTTTCATGTGTGTAGCAGTTTAATGTGACTTAAATTACATGGGAGTGTAATACATACATGCAACTGCTCATTTTTAATATGAATTAAATTATACATGATTCAGAGAAGCATGTTTTACAGTTGTTGACTTCATTCACTGTTTAGATTTAGGAAGTGCAACTGAATTGACTGACTAGATCTGAGGGCATCTCCCACTCTCTCACTCTCTCTCTCTCTCTCTCTCTCTCTCTCTCTCTCTCTCTCTCTCTCTCTCTCACTCACTCTCTCACTCACTCTCTCACTCATTCTAAATCTCTCTATATCACTCATTCTCACTCACTCTCTCACTCACTCTCTCACTCTGCCTCCCCCTCTCATTCTCAGGCTCTCCCTCTCTCACACTTCCTCTCTCACTCTGTAGCTCTCCCTCTCTTACTCTCTTACTCCCTCCTCTGTACCGCTCCATCTCTCTCTGCCTCCATCTCTCTCTTTTAAGCTCTCCCTCTCTTTCTCTAGGTCTCTCTCTCTCTCTCTAGCTCTCCCTCTCTTTCTCTAGGTCTCTCTCTCTCTCTCTCTCTAGCTCTCTCTCTCTCTCTCTCTCTCTAGCTCTCTCTCTCTCTTTCTCTAGGTCTCTCTCTCTCTCTCTAGCTCTTCCTCTCTCTCTCTCTCTCTCTCTCTCTCTAGCTCTCCCTCTCGCTCTCTAGCTCTCTCTCTCTCTCTCTCTAGCTCTCCCTCTCTTTCTCTAGGTCTCTCGCTCTCTCTCTCTCTTTAGTTCTCCCTCTCTCTCTCTCTCTCTCTCTCTCTCTCTCTCTCTCTCTCTCTCTCTCTCTCTCTCTCTCTCTCTCTCTCTGTCTCTTTAGCTCTCCCTCTCTCTCTCTCTCTCTCTCTCTCTCTCTCTCTCTCTCTCTCTCTCTCTCTCTCTCTCTCTCTCTCTCTCTCTCTCTCTCTCTCTCTCTCTCTCTCTCTCTCTCTCTCTCTCTCTCTCTCTCTCTCTCTCTCTCTCTCTCTCTCTCTCTCTCTCTCTCTCCATGAGGGTGACAGGTGAAAATATACAACCTCGTCCGCCCAGAGTCGCAGCAACCATTTATGTCCACAACCAATTAGAATTTATTATCTAGCGAAGTGGCACGTGCTCAAATAGACGCATTGTCCCTTTAGCTACATGCCCACTTTGCCAGAGTGCCATGTTCGGCATTGGCAAATCAATAAACCTGTCATCGTAAATCCATACAGCGTCTGCGGTTGCAAGTTGAAAAATAATGACGCCGCAGATATTTGTCCTAAAGAAAACATACAAAAGAAAACAATAAAACACGTCTTTATTTATAATAGAACACGGAGAACAGATATTTAGTATTGCATGGGTTTTGGATTAGCTGTGTACAAATCGTCACTTCTGTTCTGTGCGCAGATCAAATCGAAAAAGAAAGCACATGGCGTGTGTTCACACACACACACACACACACACACACACACACTTTATGGGGGCAGGGGGGGGGGGGGGGGGGGGGGCAATAAAGACAAACTCTTTGTACCCCCAGCCCCCCAACGCTAACTTTGAAGCCAATAAGTTAATCAGGGTTGGACAGAAGGCCGGTGAGGTCACTGGGAGAAGTCACCCCAGCGTCCAATCTGTCCCCCCATCTGCCCTGTTCCCAACGTCCGGCAGCGAGGGGCAACCCCCCACATACCAAACCCCCCCAACAACCCCCCATCCCCTCTCAAAACCCCCTGAACCCCCATCACACTCCAAACCTTCAAACCTTCAAAGCCCATATCCACCTCTCCAACCCCCAAACCCTACATCCCCTATCCAACCCTACATCCCCTATCCAACCCCCAAACCCTACATCCCCTATCCAACCCTACATCCCCTATCCAACCCCCAAACCCTACATCCCCTATCCAACCCTACATCCCCTATCCAACCCCAAACCCTACATCCCCTATCCAACCCTACATCCCCTATCCAACCCCCAAACCCTACATCCCCTATCCAACCCTACATCCCCTATCCAACCCCCAAACCCTACATCCCCTATCCAACCACCAAACCCTACATCCCCTATCCAACCCCCAAACCCTACATCCCCTATCCCACCCTACATCCCCTATCCAACCCTACATCCCCTATCCAACCCTACATCCCCTATCCAACCCTACATCCCCTATCCCACCCCCAAACCCTACATCCCCTATCCCACCCTACATCCCCTATCCAACCCTACATCCCCTATCCAACCCTACATCCCCTCCCCAAACCTCCAAACCCCCAAATCCCGTCTTCAAATCCTCCAAACCCCCCATCCCCTTTCCAAACACCCTAACCCCCCCCCCTCGAACCCCCCACATACCAAACCCCCCCATCCCCTCTCCAAACCCCCCAACCCCACCCCCCAATCCCCCACAAACCAACCCTACATCCCCTCTCCAAACCTCCAAACCTCACATTCACCTCTCCAAACCTCCAAACCCCCCATCCACTCCCCAACTGTCTGATCGAACAGTTCCCACATGACGGGCAATCGACCCTGCAGCCGTAAACACCTCTCTCTCTCTCTCTCTCTCTCTCTCTCTCTCTCTCTCTCTCTCTCTCTCTCTCTCTCTCTCTCTCTCTCTCTCTCTCTCTCTCTCTCTCTCTCTCTCTCTCTCTCTCTCTCTCTCTCTCTCTCTCTCTCTCTTTGGATCCCCCCCCCCCCCTCTCTCTCTCTCTCTCTCTCATAGAGGAACCAGCTCATTTACCTCCCCTAGTCAGAGGTTTGGACAGTGGACTAGGACTTCCTGTTTGGATTAACGTCAGCCAAACCACCTGGAGTCGTTTCCAGGTCACGGTGCTATCCTTTTACACATCATCAGACACCATAAAAACCTTGAGTTTGGCAAGAAACTAAATAGAGAGACAGAGAGAGAGAGAGAGAGAGAGAGAGAGAGAGAGAGAGAGAGAGAGAGAGAGAGAGACTGGGTAAAAGTCAGAAGAGAGAGAGAGAGAGACTGGGTAAAAGTCAGAAGAGAGAGAGAGAGAGAGAGAGAGAGAGAGAGAGAGAGAGAGAGAGAGAGAGAGAGAGAGAGAGAGAGAGAGAGAGAGAGAGAGAGAGAGAGAGAGAGAGAGAGAGAGAGAGAGAGAGAGAGAGAGAGAGAGAGAGAGAGTTAGAGAGAACAAGCGAGAGAGAGAACGACCGAGAGAGAGAGAGAGAGGAAGAGAGAGAGAGAGCGTACGAGAGTACGAGAGAGAGGGAGACATTTACAGACGGACTAAACACATGTTAAGGATCAAGCTGGGAGGGCTGTTGGGTTGTGTTTTGGGTCCCAGCTACACACACACACCCTGGCTGTCTAAAGCTGTCCACGTTGAGAGCAGTGCAAGCTGAACGTCCAAGACCCAGGGATTAGCCATGAGTGAGTCGCGTCCTAATCCAATCAGGAGATAATCTCCCTTGATTGGGAGGAAGGGCTGCCTCCGTGGGGGTCTTCCTCAATCTGGACCACCAAAATCTGATTGGTGACTCTATAGCTTCTTCTTTTTCTGTTCTACATTTCTTTTTTTTTTGCGGGGGGTGGGGGTGGGGGTGGGGTGGGGTGGAGGGGGTGGAGGGGGGGGGTTGGGGGGGCATTTATAGGCAGGAGATAGAGAATGGGAGACATGCAGCAGAAAGGCCAGAGCTGGTATTAAACACAGGGTGCTGAGTAAGGACTAGATTTACTCCTTACTTACCCCGTTCTTCAGCTTTCTTTCTTCTTTCTTTATTTCTTTCTTTACATTTTTTTGTTTTTGTTCTCTTTCTTTATAAAAAAAAATTGCTGTTCTTTCTTTCTTTCTTTCTTTCTTTCTCTTCCTCCACTCTATCACTGCTCCCCTGTATTCCTTTTCACCTCACTACACCCCCCACCCCCTCCCTCCCTCCCTTCCTCCTTCCCAGGGGCCCTATCCAGTCCCTCCTCCCCAGGCCGGAGGCCCCAGCTGTCCCCCGTTGCCCTCCTCGTGCTCCCCTGCGCCTCCTTGGAGGAGGACCAACAGCCCACCAGGCTCCCATAAAAACACAGCAGCCTTTTAGCAGGACCACACACCTAACCTCCTCCTCTACCTCTCCTTCTCCTCCCTCCTTACTTTATCTGGGATCACCCATCAAACCTCCTGCCATCTCTCCATCTCCCTTCATCCCTCCATCTCGACATCACCTCACAGTCCCTCTGTATGTGTCCACACACCTCTCTCTCTCTCTCTCTCTCTCTCTCTCTCTCTCTCTCTCTCTCTCTCTCTCTCTCTCTCTCTCTCTCTCTCTCTCTCCCTCCCTCCCTCTCCCTCCCACTCTCTCTCTCTCTCTCTCTCTCTCTCTCTCTCTCTCTCTCTCTCCCTCTCTCCCTCCCTCTCTCTCTCTCTATCCTTCTCTCGGTGTCCATCTGTCAGTCTGTTAGTTTGTTTGTCCTGCCAACCTGCCCACCAAATGGCCATCCATCCCTCTATCTTTCTCCTTA
>JAPMUY010008111.1:17500-42500 GCA_026901105.3 Galaxias olidus
CATTATTGTGATTCTGTAACTTACCAAAAAACTATAAACAGTAGTCAATAATAATTTAGTCTCTCATACGTTTCAATCTTAATTAAAAGATGTTTTCAATTACAAAGACAGTACCCTTATTATTGATCGTTTTTGCAATATTTGAAAAAGGTATGTCTATTTTTATTCTTTTTATTAAAAAAAAACGCAAATGCAATAACCAAAATTATAATTCCTAAAAAATATACAAATAATAATCTATAATTTCCCTCATATAATTATTTTCCCAATATGAGTAATAAGGCCATCGTTTAATGTATCGATATCAATTCCCCATACCGATCTATGAACGTAGTATTGTCACTGCCATGATATCAAAATGGCCCCCTAGTTAGCGATGATGACGAATCAAAGCGTGTTCAATAAGCGAGAGGAAGGCCATTGATATTGGATGATATGAATGTCTGAGACGGGTGATGGGAAAAACAACACCCTGGAGAAACATGTGGAGGAGGAGAGGAGGAGGAGAGGAGAAGGGGGGGTTACGATAAAAGAGAGCGAAATGCTATTAATATGCAGTCATTAACTGAAAATGTTACTGTGGCAAATTACAGTTACATTTTAAAATGTCTCTTCAGACAGAAGTGTCCCCTCAGACTTGTCCTGAAGGGATAATGGTAGTTTTTAATTCAGAGTTGTTTTGTTTATTCTTCAGATTCTAACAGCGGAAAAACAATAAACACATTACCCTTTGGAATCTACACACAATGAACAAAAATGTTAATGTATTGAACCAGATTTATTTGGAGCTGAATTAGCCTATAAAATAATTCACAGAACCCTTTAATCACCCTTTTCTCTTCCCAAAAATAAGAAATAAAATCGAATTGAACTACCTAAATCAAATATATAAGATGTTACAATAGATATAATAGATATGATTTTGTATTAAATAACCATCTGGCCTAGCTGGCTCTCTGTCATTCTCTCTCAGAGGAGCAGCTCACTAGCTCTCAGCCCACATGGATGTCGCTAACCTTTGGCTGTGGGTACCGGGCAGATGGCACAACAACTGACACCTAACCAGACCCCCCCCGCCCCCTTACACCTCTTCTCCTCCGCCTACGCCCTCATACCAATCATCCTAAGAGGTCTGCACACACACACACCCTCCAAAAAAAGGACCCTAAAGCAGTGACCATCCCGCCTCCGGCCGTAGCCCTCTGACCCCTAGGGGTCACGCACTTTGACCTTTCCGCTGCCCACCACTGTATGGTCTCATAAATCTGCGGCGTGGCCGGGTGCAAGATCTGTTTAATGACCCTTCGCCGCTCCCTCTCTTTCTCTATCCCAATGTGTGTGTGTGTGTGTGTGTGTGTGTGTGTGTGTGTGTGTGTGTGTGTGTGTGTGTGAGGGTGTGTGTGTCTGCGTGTGTGTGTTAATGACCACTCCATAACATTCAGTTGTATCGATCGGCCATTTTGTTTTCAGGTGGGTATTCTAATGAAGGTGTTGTCCTAAAGATGCTTTGTCAGAGAGAGAGAGAGAGAGAGAGAGAGAGAGAGGGGGGGGGGGGGCGATGAAGAGAGAGAGAAAGTAACAGACTAAGTGATCAGGCTAAATAAGAGATTGAGAGACGAGGAAGAATAAAATGAACGTGTTAAAGATTTGTACGTTTACATAGATAAATGCATGACTACAAAAACACACCACTACTGCATGAAAATCAAATAATGTATTATCATTTTTTATAACTCTCTGGAATTTGATTGAGAGAGCTCAGTAAATAAATTGTCTATTGACATACGAAGAAAAAAACAATGACATCTAATATCTATTTATGTTTACAAAGCTGTATGTCAATGTAAATTTAAACGTGTTCATATTATTAGTTCTAGAGCATAATAGCATTACATTTGTTATTATTTTCCTTAGTATCTATTGTTAGTTTAATAACATAATATTTTAATAATATATTAGAAGCTATTGACAAAATGATGGTTTGTGTTGTAAGTGGGACTGTTATGACCATCTGCAAGACACATGATGAAAATGTGGGCTGCAAAGCCAATGCTGATGTATGGGTTTATACAAATCAATAGTTGTACTAGTGTTCTGGAATTTTATTGTTTTCTATTTTTATCTGAATCGAAAATACAGTTGGGGATGATTTCATTTAAAAAGCAAATGAAACGGGGATGCATATTGTTTAAAATAAAATAAAAATATTTTAACTTTTAAATAAAATTGTAACATGATTGTTGTTTGAATGGGTTATTTTTTTTAACTGAAACAGAGTTAAGCTTGAATAAATTTATGAACTAATCGTACAAAATGCTTGCTTTTTAATACAAATATATTTATCAATGTATATACATAGAAAACAGGAAAAACGTTCAGTAATAATTTTTTTAAAAGTTTTTATGAAACATAATTAATAAGAATGATTTAGTGACCAATATAAAATGTTTCATTTAAAAGATTGGTGATATAATATAAATGGTAATAATATAGAAAAGAACACAGCGATTGGTCTTCAAATCTTGCGGACATTTGATCATCGCTCTAAAGCCACTGATATTGAAAGAGTAACCAAATAGACAAGCAGGCTTCAAAACGACAAACTCAAAAACTTCAAGCAGGAACGGATCTACCGTCTCTCTTTGAATAGTGCTCTTTGACAGGTTGCCAAGCGTTTGAAACGTCCAGATGCAAAAGGGAGAAGCAAGCTGGCCGTCAAACACCTCCTGGACTTTCACCATGTCTTTTTTTGTGTGTCTTTTTTGCGTATTCACCTCGTTAAAGATCCTTTTCAGCGCCCAAACAGGATTAGAGGAGGATGTCTTCAAGTGTGGGAGAGAGAACATCTGCCAGGTTTAAACATGTCAACCTGGCCTCACCCCCCCCCCTCCCTCCCCCCCTCCCTCCCCCCCCCCCCCCCACACACCCACACCCCCCCCCCCCCCCCCCCTCAGCACCCCCTGTCGTAGGCCCCAGCTGCTTGACCATCACAAAGGAAAGCGTGACCGGGGGTTCCTAAAAGAAAGACCTGAAGGACATCTGAGAGCCTTGGGTTTGTTTACTAGGCAGACTGGATGAAAGCGGAAAAAAAAGAAAACAAAAAAATAAGAAGATGGCGAAAGGGAGAGAGTTCGATAGATCGAAAAATAAGAAGATGGCTAAAAACGGAGTCCTTTTTAAAATGACTGCTGCATAGATAAAAAATATGTATATTTAGTGCAAACCCCATTGTAGTTTCATGATACATACGTTTTGTATACCCTTCACATGGTTGTGGTGTGGATTCCTCTCTCTAGGGAGAGACATTATAAAGCTTAACTCGGCTCGGCTCTGTGCAGGACAGAGGTGCATTCTGGTCAATGTCTGTTAGGTGGCAGTAATTCATAATCTCACAACCTCATGCAAAGCATCGCACACATCTGATCTCTCTCTCTCTCTCTCTCTCTCTCTCTCTCCCTCTCTCTCTCTCTCACACACACACACACACACACACACACACACACACAGACTGTATTCAGCCCTCTGCTACCCCTCTCTTACTTTAATTTTCTCTGTCAGTATTTTCTTACCCTGCCATCTTTCAAGCTGTTAATCTGCCGTGCAATGAATTTATTGCACACACACACACACACACACACACACACACACACACACACACACACACACACACACACACACACACACACACACACGCACACAGACACACAGAAAAACACAGAATCACACGGACACACACACGGACACACACACACACACACACACACACACGCACACAGACACACAGAAAAACACAGAATCACACGGACACACACACGGACACACACACACACACACACACACACACACACACAGAGAGAGACAAACACCTGAAATAAGGTATTTGATGGCATTATTGTAGTAAGAGCAAAGAAGGGGAACTTTTGGTTTGCGGCTCCCTGGAGCTATACGTCATGTGTGCATGTGCAGTGTGTGTGTGAGGTGTGTGTGTGTGTGTGTATGAGGTGTGTGTGCGCGCGTGTGTGTGTGTGTGTGTGTGTGTGTGTGTGTGTGTGTGTGTGTGTGTGTGTGTGTGTGTGTGTGTGTGTGTGTGTGTGTGTGTGTGTGTGTGTGCAGCTTATTGCATGGTCAGTATGTCCAGCTGTTGAGGTGTGGATTGTCTTTGGTCTGGCTCCAGTCCTTGGTATGGTCACTAGGTGTGTGTGTGTGTGTGTGTGTGTGTGTGTGTGTGTGTGTGTGTGTGTGTGTGTGTGTGTGTGTGTGTGTAGCTCATGGTCAGTTGTCCAGCTGTTGAGGTGTGGATTGTCTTTGGTCTGGCTCCAGTCCTTGGTATGGTCACTAGCGTGTGTGTGTGTGTGTGTGTGTGTGTGTAGCTCATGGTCAGTTGTCCAGCTGTTGAGGTGTGGATTGTCTTTGGTCTGGCTCTAGTCACTCCGCCCCCTGCAGAGCTGATCTGAGTCGGTCACCATAGATGCACTGACCGTGAGCTGGAGTCCATGCCCTCTCTGTGCTGCTAGTCAAAAACATCCCTGCCATATGTTCCTGCTATTTATGGTACATGTATTTTTTTTCTCTCTTTGTGATGCTTCTGCAGGCGCACACACACACACACACACACACACACAAATGAAAACACCAGGGTGGATGATCTTTAGAATGAGATGGGGAGAGAAAGAAAGAGGAGAGGATGAAGCCAGGGATGGAGAGAATGCGAGCGTGTCCATGAAGTGAAGCAACCTTTTTTATTGTGTCCAATCAAAATGGCGGCCAAGTGAGCGAGCGAGGGCTGGGGGGGGGGGGGGGGGGGGGGGGGGGGGGGGGGCAGTAGAAGAATGGAGGAATGTGCTGCCTGTGGGCGACCTACATACCGCCTCTGAGCTCTGCCGTACACAAACACTCGGGGTTTCACCGCGGATTGCCACGCCTCATCGATACAATCAATAGCTAATATTTGCCCACTCTAAAAGGGTTTGCAGGGCTGAAATGAAAGGGGGGGGGGGTTAAGGGAGGAAGATATGGAGAGAGAGAGTGTGCAGAGTGCTGTGTCTGAATGACAGAATAGAGAGAGAGAGAGAGAGAGAGAGAGAGAGAGAGAGAGAGAGAGAGAGAAAGAAAGAAAGAAAGGGGGAGAGAGGGAGTGTGGGACACACAGTGTAAATGATAAATGGGCAGTATGAACCAGAGAGCTTAGAGGAGGTCAAAGGTTACTCTCACCTTGAGATGTAATCTACAGCTGGTCAGTGCTCTCTCCTCTCTCTCTCTCTCTCTCTCTCTCTCTCTCTCTCTCTCTCTCTCTCTCTCTCTCTCTCTCTCTCTCTCTCTCTCTCTCTCTCTCTTTTCCCTCTCTCTATTTCTCTCTGTGCTCCCTCACTCTCTCTCTCTCTCTCTTTCCGCTCTCCCGACCTCTCAAAGTATTGATGTCGATTATGAAAATGCTGTAGAAACAGAATATGCAGAATCATACTTAGAATACTAAGTACATGACATTCCGTTTTTATGAAAACGTGTGTCTCGTTAGAAGAGATTTGAAACTAAAATGGCCTACACCGAGCCTAAACTCCAACTCCCAAGCTGCTCACACTGCTGGGTGGTCATAGCCTGGCAGTGTACCAGAGAAAGAAGGGGGAGCAGGAGAAAGAGGCTTAGAGCAAGGCAGAGGGAGGGAGGGAGGGGGGGTGAACGTGGAGAGACGGGAAGAGAGCAGGTGCTATGTTCAAAAAGAAAGAGAGAGAATTGATCAGTGTGAGAGTTATGCAAAGGGAGGGTGAGAAAGATATTACTCCACACAGACACAGACCTATGGAGATGAAGACTACACACAGACACAGACCTATGGAGATGAAGACTACACACAGACAGAGACCTATGGAGATGAAGACTACACACAGACAGAGACCTATGGAGATGAAGACCACACACAGACAGAGACCTATGGAGATGAAGACTACACACAGACAGAGACCTATGGAGATAAAGACTACACACAGACATAGACCTATGGAGATGAAGACTGCACACAGACATAGACCTGTGTCTAGATGAATGTTTATACATTCCAAACAATTATTGATCAACAAATTAACCAAAACAAAAGCAAGGTCTACTCTTGCTTTGTGGATTTTCAGAAAGCTTTTGACTCAATATGGCATGCTGGTCTTTTATATAAACTGATAGAGAGCGGAGTGGGAGGGAAAACATGAGACCTCATCAAGACAATGTACACAAACAACAAGTGTGCAGTAAAAACTGGACAAAGACGCACAGACTTCTTTGTACAAGGTCGGGGAGTAAGACAGGGATGTGGTCTCAGTCCCAGCCTCTTTAACATCTACATAAACGGCCTGGCGAGGGAACTGGAACAGTCTACAGCATCTGGCATCCCCCTACTAGACACAGAGGTCAAACACCTTTTATTTGCAGATGATCTTGTGCTTCTGTCCCCAACCAAGGAGGGACTACAGCAACAACTAGATCAGCTGCACAGATTCTGTCTGACTTGGGCGCTGACAGCAAATCTAAAAAAGACAAAAATTCGTATTTTCCAAAAAAGAACCAGAAATCAAGATCCCAAATACCGATTCCTCCAGGGAACTGATTTGCTAGAATACACCAAAAAGTTATACTTACCTTGATTTAAACACCAGAAACTCAGGCCACTTCCACAAAGCTGTGAATGTTCTTGAGAGACAAGGCACGAAGGGCTTTTTATCCCATCAAAAGAAATATAAAAATTGACATTTTTGCACCCATTGTGTGCACTCACGCACACACACACACACACACACAGGCCCACAACACACTGCATTTCGTTTGCACAGTACCTGAATATAAATAAATGTTTTTATACATATACATTTGTAATTGTTTCATTATTTAAAAAATGATCTGTTTCTTATTATGATCTATGTAAAGCAATCAAAAATTTTATTTATTTTGTAAACTGATTTTGGCAATATTGTCTCCTTTTGTACAGTCATGCCAATAAAGCATTGAAATTGAACAGAATTGAATTGTAAATTGAGAGAGGGATCTATCCACCTCTACCTCTCTCTGAATACTTTCTGGGAGAAAGGAGTGAGAATGCCATAATGGCAGGACTCTATGCCACATCACCAGACAAGAGTGACTTCTTGCGTGAACTACAAATGATGTGTTATTTTTATGTTTATAATAATCAATACTGTTATTATATTTGTTTTTAAAATGTATGTATGCTTTGGCAATATTTACTTTGTATTTTCATGCCAATAAAGAACCATTGATTTGAGTTGAATTGAATTGAGAGAGAGAGAGAGAGGTAGAGAGAGGTAGAGAGAGAGGAAGAGAGAGAGGTAGTGAGAGAGAGAGAGAGAGAGAGAGAGAGGGAGAGATAGAGAGAGAAGGAGAGAGTGAGCAGTAGAGAGAGGGGTAGAGAGGTAGAGAGAGAAAGAGAGAGAGAGAGAGAGAGTGAGCAGTAGAGAGAGGTATAGAGGTAGAGAGAGGTAGAAAGAGAGAGAGAGAGCGCGAGAGAGAGAGCAGGAGAGAGAGGTAGAGAGAGAGAAAGAGGGAGAGAGGTAGAGAGAGAGAGAGAGAGAGAGAGAGAGAGAGAGAGAGAGCGGGAGAGAGAGGTAGAGAGAGAGAGCGAGAGAGAGAGAGAGAGTGGTAGAGAGAGGTAGCGAGAGGTCTCAGGCAGCGTGGTGCAGAGCGAGCGGAGCAGTCTATAGATTAACTGGGATGTTATAATTAATAGAGGGCAGATCAATAGCCACCGATAGGTAAAGAAGGACCAGGGCTCCGTTCCATTCCACTGTACTCGCTGCTTCCTTCCTCTTGGCCGCGTTCCCTCTCCCACTATTCCCTAGGATGGCACCTTTGTTCACTCATACTCTGGTGTGTAAAGGCAGGGATTTAAGACAGGCTGACGGGGAATATTTAGGGAGTGGACCTTAATAAGTAATACAGATAGACAGAAGAAGACCAACCCATAGGCGGTCCAAATGATCATGATATAAAGAAACTGATAAAGATAACATAACTGGAGAAAATTATTTAAAAAAAAATAATTATAATAATACTAATGCTAGGGTTTGATTAAAATGAGCGCTGATGGAACTTGCACCGCTCTGCCGTCAGCAGTAAACGTGGTTAATTACAGACTGAGGGGGCTTCCCTGCCTCACAGACAGTTTAAACACACACACACACACACACACACAGAGTTTAACGGGGCTCGGCGGGCCGGTGGACGGCCCCGTTGTCTTTGCCGCTCCCCGGCTCTCTGCCATTGACCTTTTGGTATTTGTGCTTATTGAGCGCCCTCTCCCAGCCCATTATGCACAGACGGGACTCCTTGAAGAGGCAGCCTTTTTACCGTCACCCCCCCCTCCTCCTCCTCCTCCTCTTCCTCCTCTCCTCCTCTCCTCCTCTCCTCTTTCCCTTCGTCCAGTCCTCCTTTGTTGTGGGCGCCGGGGCCTTGGCTTTGTCGCTACGCATCCTCTTGTTAGGGAGCAGGAAATATCTCCCCACTGACTCGGCCATATTGATTTTCCCCTGCAGCGATGGCGGCTGGGGGGTGGGGGGGAATCAGAGAGAGAGAGAGAGAGAGAGAGAATCAGAGAGTGAACGAGCAAGAAAGAGAGAGAGAAAGAGGAAGAAAGAAAGAGGTAGAGAAAGAAAGGAAGAGAAAGAAAGAGGTAGAGCAAGAGAGGAGAGAAAGAAAGAGAGGGAGAGAGGTGGGATAGGATTCGGTTTGAGGGGTGAGAGTTCAGCAAGGCAGTGGCCAGCTCTGTCTCCATAGAACTGTCATCTCTCCCCTCCCCCCTTGCCCCTCGCCCCCCCCCCACCCCCCACCCCACCGCCCCTCCTCCTCCTGTGAGAGGGGGTGAGAGACAGGCCCCCTTCCCCTCGGTGGGGATATTAAGTGACAGAGGGAGCGTGCCCAGGGGTGTAACGCTAGGCTGAGTCCACACGCGGCTCCACTGTGACGGCCATGTCTGCAGCCTGCGCTGCCTGCTTGTGTGTCCCAGCGTCGGCACGCTGCTCCGCCTGTCTGTCTCTTCCCGTCTGTTCGTCGGCCTGCCTGATGGTTGTCCGTCCGTCTCTCTGTCTCTCTTTCAGTCTGTCTGTCTCTTGCCGCCTGTTCGTCAGCGTGTCTGGTTCTTATCCGTCCGTCTGTCCGTCTCTCTGTTTCTCTTTCAGTCTGTCTGTCTCTTGCCGTCTGGTTGTTATTTGTCCGTCTGTCTGTCCGTCACCGTCTGTCCGTCTCTTTCAGTCTGTCTGTCCATCGCTCCATCTCTCTTTCAGTCTGACTCTTACTGCATGTTGACCTGTCTGTGTGCTAGTCTGTGTGTCTACCTGTCTGTGTGCTAGTCTGTATGTCTACCTGTCTGTGTGCTAGTCTGTATGTCGACCTGTCTGTGTGCTAGTCTGTATGTCGACCTGTCTGTGTGC
Source organism: Galaxias olidus (assembly GCA_026901105.3). Lineage (NCBI taxonomy): Eukaryota > Metazoa > Chordata > Actinopteri > Galaxiiformes > Galaxiidae > Galaxias > Galaxias olidus. Next base: position 26,926 of record JAPMUY010008111.1, read on the forward strand.
TAGTCTGTATGTCTTCCTGTCTGTGTGCTAGGCTGTGTCTCTGCCTGTCTGTGTGCTAGTCTGTATGTCGACCTGTCTGTGTGCTAGTCTGTATGTCTACCTGTCTGTGTGCTAGTCTGTATGTCTACCTGTCTGTGTGCCAGTTTGTTCTAACTGGACTTCCAATACAAACTGTCTAACCCAGACATCTCAAAAATTACTATTAATATTAATATTACACCACACCTTTGATCTTAAAGTAAAAGTATTCCTACACTTTACAGAACACTTTCCTAATGATCAAAAAAAAAATCAAACCAACCTTTTTTTGAAAAACCAGTTACATACTCGAATAATAGGAACATCATTAAGGTAAGAATGTTCATAAATAAATGATCATAGAAATGTTGATTGGAAGGCTAATTAGTGATGGACCACGCTGGGAGATCAAACCCGTGGGCTGATCTATGGATTCTGAATGATTGGCAATCCTCTTCTGAGAAAACCCACGCTATTATTGGCAGATTGATGTTCAAGTGTGTGTGTATGTGTGTGCGTGCGCAATGTGAGTGTGAGATGAGATGGATTTAACGAAAGAGAGAGTGTGAGTGTGAGTGTGTGTGTGTGTGTGTGTGTGTGAAATAAGATGTATATATTTATATTTATATATTATATTTATTTCTATTTTTGCCTTAGGCGTAGGTTGAATGGCTATGCAGTAATCACAAAGCACCCTCTTCCCTTCCCTAACTCCATTAATACCTCCCTCACCTCTCTCTCTGTCTCTCTCTCTGTCTGTCTGTGTCTCCCTCACCTCTCTCTCTGTCTGTCTGTCTCCCTCACCTCTCTCTCTGTCTGACTGTCTGTCTCCCTCACCTTTCTCTCTGTCTGTCTGTCTCCCTCACCTTTCTCTCTCTCTCTCTGTCTGTCTGTCTCCCTCACCTTTCTCTCTCTCTCTCTCTCTGTCTGTCTGTCTCCCTCACCTTTCTCTCTCTCTCTCTGTCTGTCTGTCTCCCTCACCTTTCTCTCTCTCTCTCTCTCTCTCTCTCTCTGTCTGTCTGTCTCCCTCACCTTTCTCTTTCTCTGTCTGACTGTCTGTCTCCCTCACCTCTCTCTCTGTCTGTCTGTCTGTCTGTCTCCCTCACCTCTCTCTCTCGCTTGCTCCCTCACCTCTCTCTCTGTCTGTCTGTCTGTCTGTCTCCCTCACTGTCTGTCTGTCTGTCTGTCTGTCTGTCTGTCTGTCTGTCTGTCTGTCTGTCTGTCTCCCTCACCTCTCTCTCTCTCTCTCTCTCTCTCTCTCTCTGTTGCGTGTTATGGTTGAGATGGACAAAACTAAGGACATTAGTTTATCTTCCTTCCCATTCACCCTGTACCTCCTATTGAGAGGAGAGAGAAAGAGAGCGAGCAAGCGAGAGAGACACCCTCATTTACAAACTGTTTTGGTGTGTTGGTAGTTAAATGTTTTGTACTATTTTTGAAAGTCAAGAGATTTTGGTCAGGTTCAGAAGTCATACTGTAGTTTGGGCTAGTTTTTTTTGTAGTCATACTGTAGCCATTGTTTCAACTACAAGGGCCAGCAGCATTCACACAAGGCTTCGAAGGGGCTCCTGTGTATAATAATAATAATAATAATCCCTGTTGTACACAGTAACAAAATGAATCGTGCTCTGATTTACTTCAGACGTGTTTTCTTTACTGAGCACAAAGTCAACAATACACCACAGATCACTTCAGAACACAGAATCTATACAGTAAACCATCCATGTGAAGAGAAAGCACAAATACACAGTCACACACACACACAGTCAGACAGACAGACAGACAGACAGACAGACAGACAGACACACACACACACACACACACACACACACACACACACACACGGTCAGTCAGTCAGTCAGTCAGTCAGTCAGTCAGTCAGTCAGTCAGACAGACAGACAGACAGAGACAGACACACACAGTCAGACAGTCAGTCAGTCAGACAGACAGTCAGACAGACAGACAGACAGACAGACACACACACAATCTCAAACACACGCATAGGGGTTTCAAGTACAACACAAAGCCAGTTGTACAGCTACAAACAGTGAATCTTGGGAGGACAGGCGTTACTCTGAAATAACAGTGAGACAGATTCCTTTGATGTATGGAGAACAGCTGTCCACTCACCACAATGACACTGACGCTTCTAGGCCACTAAGTTAAACTGAGTAAAACGTAAGCAGACACTTTTCACAGTCAAAATCTTTAAATGCAGTGTGCTGAAATCAGACCAGGGCACAAAAAAAACACATAATTACAACAATAGCTACGAAACAATCTTCAATAAGTTGGATCTCAAAAGTCTTCAAAGTAAAAGCGGACTCGGGCATTTTTTGTTGTAAATGAACACACAAAAAAATCTCCCTGAACTTAAAGAAATCACAGCCTGTCAGATGAATCCATTCTCATGTTCCTGCAGTAACATTTGAATGACTTAAAAACGGCGTTAAAACATTTGAGGGGCTGAAAAATAACATTCATGCTGGAAGGAACCAATTGAAGGAATGTGTCAAATTTAGGAAACAAGACAATTTTACATTTGACATTTGACATTTTTTATCAGACGGTGTAAATGTTTCTGGGGAACATACTTTTTCAAAAGAGTCTAAAATAAGCACATAAAACAAACCTTGAAACTTATTCATGTCATACTTTGTAGTAGCAAGAAGGGGAAAAAAACCCTGAAAGACTCCGACAAAATCTAATCATCTCCCCCCTAAAAGTTGTAAATCAAAAGGTAAAACTTGGAAATGTTTTTTTTTTTTATTAATTGCCTGTGTATAAGGGAATGGCTTCCCAAACCATTCCTCCTGAACATCAGGACATGCATTGTGGTAAAACCACTTCAGCTCCGTACACGGAGGACTGTACTCCTCACTCATCCTTCCCTACCTTCATCAGATTCTCTACCTCTCCATCCGTCCATCTCACAGTCTCCTTTTTTTTTATCTGCTGGAGACAAACTGGCCAAAAACACATTTGAGGGGCCATTACAGAGACCCTGATAAAGATCTCACAAGACTGCTTGACTGACTCGAGACTGAGAGAGAGAGAGAGAGAGAGAGAGAGAGAGAGAGAGAGAGAGAGAGAGAGAGAGAGAGAGAGAGAGAGAGAGAGAGAGAGAGAGAGAGAGATGGGGAGAGAGAGAGAGAGAGAGATGGAGAGAGAGTGATGGAGAGAGAGAGAACCCTTCAAAAACAGTCTGACAAGGCAGTGGGGGAAATGTACTTGTTTTTTCAAAGATGGGAACTTGTGAAAAGCTTTGACACGGTTGGGCTTACAGGTAGGATTCCCCAGCACTAATCCAAGAGAGAGAGAAAGGGAGAGAGAGAGAGATTGAGAGAGATTGAGAGAGAAAGAGAGAGAGAGAAAGAGAGGGAGGGGGGAGAAAGGAAGAGAGAGAGAGAGAGAGAGAGAGAGAGAGAGAGAGAGCGAGAGAGAGAGAGCAGGCTGGGAGCGAGGGATGAGAAAAGAGAGGGAGGACTGGGTAGAGTTTTAGATAACAGCGTTGGATATGAACGGGAGTTATGACAGCTAAAGCAAAATCACTTCAAGTATTTACAAAAAAGAAAAAAAAGACCTCTGTCCTTATTCAGATTCAGTAGTGCTGATCTGGGATCAGAATAATATATATATATATCAGATATGGTCAAAGACTGACCAGGTGGACTAATACACTGGTCTGAGATAAGCCCTCTTGCTGTAATGGCACAGCGGACTCCTTCTGAGGACAGTGTCCACCACACATGTATAACTGTGCAGCACGGCCAAAGTCTTTGTAGAAACAGATTTTGTACTATCTCTAACATATCATCAATTTTATGGAATAAATAAAGCTACAACACACAGAACTACAACTTTCCAGCAGCCACACAGAGCTACAATATAAAGCATTTATGATATATATATATATACATCTATCTTTATTTAGGTGATATAACGATCTTTCTCTGTCTAAGAGTAGTACGTAGAAACACATGGTTTCTCTCTGGTGCTCTGTGAGCGTTTGGAGTTCCATAGATGAACACTGGAACCACACGGTGAAGAAGAGGAAGGAGGTTATGTTAGAGAGGAGACGGACCGGTGGAATGAAGAAAAACATCATCTTTGCACCAAGCGCCGCCGCCTGTGCGGATTCTAAGACAGCCTCACCCACACACACATACCACGCACGCACGCACGCACGCACGCACGCACGCACGCACGCACGCACGCACGCACGCACGCACGCACGCACGCACGCACGCACGCACGCACGCACGCACGCACGCACGCACGCACGCACGCACGCACGCACACACACACACACACACACACACACACACACACACACACACACACCTTTAGGTGACAGGTGAGTACACCTTCAGAGGTGTGAACCTCTTGAGTACCCAGGGAGGGGAAGCTATGGTGAAAAGTCCCCCTACTCCCGAACGTCAACAACACGTTTCAGGAACACGGGGGAGAAAACAGAGGAATGGTTACAGTGTGTAAACAAAAACAACAACGACTGTGCATGTGGTAAACAATGTAAACGGGGGGCTGCAGGGGCAGAGAGGAGTTTGACCTCCGCGCGACCTTCTACACGGTTACGACACAACAGATTCTGGACCGAATCACAAAATGAAAAACCAATAAAAGCGAAAAACGATATTCTAGAAAAAGCTTTCCCTAAAAGGCTGTCTAAATGAGAGTTACAGCCAGCTGTAAACAAATGTTAATAAAGTACCATGAGGAAACAAAGGTGTTACAACATCAAGCAGGCAAATCAACCCGTCTGGAAACCAGAAGTATCATTCACTACACAACTCTTTAATATAGGGTCGGAGGTCAGACCACATTTCAAAACCCAAATCCAGTTTAAAGTGGGGGAACTGGATCACGGTCGGTTGCTTGGAGGGGGGGGGGGGCCGGTTCTTTAGACCATGAAGCGGTGCTCCTTGCCGTCGTGGGCCATGAGGATGACGTTGCGGTTGGAGGTCCAGATGAGGCGGGCCAGCCTGAGGGCGTTCTGGGAGCCTGGCGAGGCAGGCTGCACAGGGGGCACCTGGTAGGTCTTGATGCAGCGGAGCTGAGGGGCCGAGTTTAACATGCCGATACTGCCCAGGAGAGATGTGTTCATCTAAAGACACATAATAACAAGATTATAATATTAATATTCATAAACATAATACATAGAATAATTAAAATACCAATAAAAATAATAATACATATTGTATTATCATAATACAAAATTCTATTAATAACCATGGCTATTATTAAAATTTAAATTAAAATAATATATTATTATTATTATTATTATTATTAATAATATAAATATAATAAATATAACTGTGTTATAATCAGATATGATCACTGTGTTACACTGGGAGACAGGCAGATATGCTCACTGTGCTACACTGTGTGTTCACAGACTGAGATCTAAAGAGGAGGGGAGGGGTTCAGGTTAGCGTGGTGGAACTGCTTAGCTGACACATGTTCCTCTGGGGAGGGATATCGAGACGGGACACGCAGAGACGAAGAGGAAGACGAAGAGAGAGGCGGCTGGGGGAAAGGGGGGACGAATCGGGAAAAACGGCGCGGGAGAGAAGGCAGGGATAAAAAGACGGGAAGAGAAAAGAGGAGAGGGGGAAGAGAGGAGAGAGGGAGGGGATTGCGAGGAGACATGGAGGAGGACAGACAGGCAGAGAGACGGCCTGCAGAAACTCTATCTGTCCCAGCAGACACCCAACAGGCCCAAAACACAGCTGAGTGGTGCCTGCCTGGCCTGCTCGCCTCGCCACACACACACACACACACACACACACACACACACACACACACACACACACACAGAGCGCCGTGTGTGTGTGTGTGTGTGTGTGTGTGTAAAAGTTAGAGTTAGTCAGGGGGAGTGAATATGGAATGTGCATGTTTGCATTTGAAAGAGCATGTTTATGAGTGAGAGTGTGCATAATTTGTATGGGTGTGTGTGTGTGTGTGTGTGTGTGTGTGTGTGTGTGTGTGTGTGTGTGTGTGTGTGAATGTGTGTGTGTGTGTGTGAATGTGTGTGTTTGTGAGTGAGTGTGCGTGTTTGAGACATGGTCCGACCGTCTGCTTACTCATTACTAAGGTCCAGCCAGGGTTTACCCTTACAGTAATGTAATTAGCACGGGGGCGTAGACTGTGTGTGTGTGTGTGTGTGTGTGTGTGTGTGTGAGAGACAGAGAGAGGGTAGCAGCGTCAGGAATTGTCTGGTCCCTCATGTCTCTACAGCAGTGCTGGGAAGAGGATGATACAGCCACCTACTCTGATATTCTGCTGTGTGTGTGTGTGTGTGTGTGTGTGTGTGTGTGTGTATCAGTGGAAAGGTGGACTAGGTGGAGGAGTGGTGGTGTGTGTGTGAGAGTGGATAAGGGTGTGTGTGTGTGTTTGTGTGTGGACAAAGGGTGTGTGTGTGTACGTGTCTGTGTGTGTGAGCGGACAAGGGTTTCGGAGTGTGTGAGTGAATGTTTTGTATCTTGTATAAAGGTGGATGAGTGTGTGTGTGTGTGTGTGTGTGTGTCTCACCTGCCAGAAGGAGATATGACTGTCAGCGTTGGAGTAGGTCGCCAGGTAACGACCGTCAGGAGCAAAGGACACAGCCGTGATAGGACCCTTATGACCATGGATGTTCTAGAGAGAGAGAGGGGGAGAAAGGAGGGGAGAGAGAGAGATGGAGGGAGGGAGGGAGAGAGAGAGAGAGGGAGGGAGAGGGAGAGAGAGAGAGAGAGGGAGAGACAGAGAGAGAGAGAAAGAGAGAGAGAGAGAGAGAGAAGAGCAATGGAAAGAAAAATATTTTCATTCAAATATGAAAAATGAATACGTTTCACCACAGGGTCACATCACAGACCATTGGAGGTTACCATTGGAGGTTACCATTGGAGGTTACCATTGGAGGTTACCATTGGAGGTTACTGATGTCAAATGCTTTTGAAGGGAATGGGCAGAATAATCAGATCACTTCCTGTAAGTTCCTCTCTACACAGGAGTCCCGCTGTGGATTTGTTGAACATGTTTGCTGTGATTCACTAGAACTTCTACTGACACGCACGCACGCACGCACGCACGCACGCACGCACGCACACACGCACGCACACCAGCTCAGTGTCTGAGTGAGTGGACAGGAGGACTAAGAGGAGGAAGAGGATGAAGAGCGTGATCCTGTGGAAAAAATAACCTTCCTGGAAAAGACCCCAGACAAACAAACACTCCCCTCCCTCCGTCCCTCCACCCCTCCCTTCCTCCCTCCCTCCCTCTCTAATAAATCATTCATAGTGATGATGGGAACTATCGGAATCGCCACCGAAAGCACTGTCCAGACAGGTACATTAAGAAAACTACAGAATTACACATAGAATACACTGTCCAGACAGGTACATTAAGAAAACTACAGAATAACACATAGAATACACTGTCCAGACAGGTACATTAAGAAAACTACAGAATTACACATAGAATACACTGTCCAGACAGGTACATTAAGAAAACTACAGAATAACACATAGAATACACTGTCCAGACAGGTACATTAAGAAAACTACACAATTACACATAGAATACACTGTCCAGACAGGTACATTAAGAAAACTACAGAATTACACAGGGTCAACACTAGAATCACTACAAAGGTTTATAAAAAGGTTTTTTATAGTCTTATAAAGCAGTCTTTGACTAAAGATGAAGGAGAGTATTCTTATGGCACTCACCAGCACACACACACACACACACACACACACACACACACACACGGTGTGCTCTTTGCGAAGTGCGGCAGGTGAAGTGGCAAAGCCGGTAAAAATCGATCTGAAAGGGAGCCCGGTTCTGCTGCGGTTCCTAAGGCTCGCTCTCTCCATGTTGGAGAAATTGTTACACACACACACACACACACACACACACACACACACACACGGTTAGAGATATAAGCATGAAACATTTACTTGATATCATGAATCAAAAGAGAAGCGCTACCTCTCTTTAGCACCCACACACCACCCCCCCACCCCCCTCCCCCAAACACACACACACACACACACACACACACACACACACACACACACACACACACACACACACACACACACACACACACACACACACACACACACACACACACACACACACACACACACACACCTTGGCCTGACCTTGAGCTTGTTGGCGAATTGCTATGCATCTATCACCAGAGGTGAGTGTCAGTAATGGCCCTTTGGTGGCGCTGTGTGTGTGGTGTGACTCCAGTCTCTAGACTCTAAACATATAGATCTACATTTAGAATAGCTTCTAGTCTAAACGTATACATCTACATTTATAGAGACGCTTCTAGAATAGCCTCTAGACTCTAAACACATAGACTTACATTTATAGAGACGCTTCTAGAATAGCCTCTAGTCTAAACATATTGATCTACATTTATAGCAGCACTTCTAGAACAGCCTCTAGAATCTATACATACAGTAAAGATCTACATTTACAGGGACGCTTCTAGAAAAGTCTCTGGTCTAAACATATAGATCTGCAATTCTAGAACAGCCTCTAGACTCTAAACATGTAGATCTACATTTATAGCAGCACTTCTAGAACTGCCTCTAGACTCTATACATATGGATCTAAGTTTATAGACGGTACTAAGTAAACAGGAGGAGTCAGCTCCTCAACAAAAGAAAAAACCCACCACATGTGCCTCTAAGAGGGCAGCTTTGAACCTTTGTGAGTGTGAGTGTGTGTGTGTGTGTGTGTGTGTGTGTGTGTCTGTGTGTGTGCATCTGACAGAGACTCATGGGAGAACCAGGGAGATCGGAGGGCCATACGGTATCATATAGTTTGAGACATGGCAACGCAACTCAATGAGAGATAGAGAAATGTATGTGTGTGTTTGTGGATGTATGAGCATGTGTGTGTGTGTGTGTGTGTGTGTGTGTGTGTGTGTGTGTGTGTGTGTGTGTGTGTGTGTGTGTGTATGTATGTTTATGTGTGTGTGTGTGTGTGTCATTGTGTGTGTGTTTGTATGTTGATGTATGTGTGTGTGTGTGTGTGTGTCATTGTGTGTGTGTGTGTGTTTATGTATGTATGTGTGTGTGTGTGTGTGTGTGTGTCTTTTGTGTTTGTGTGTGTGTGTGTTTGTGTGTGTGTGTGTGTGTGTGTGTCTTTTGTGTTTGTGTGTGTGTATGTGTGTGTGTGTGTGTGTGTGTGTCTGTGTGTGTGTGTTTCTGCACCTGCCTCTCCTCGACAGCCCGATACTGTTGCTGGTGACACATACAGTACAATCCACACTAATTGAAACTAAGTCGTTGCCAGCCGGCTAATTGATTGCTCTAAATCACCGTGGCGACGCCGCTGGTCAATGGCTGCTGCCTAACACAGTAGTATCTGCGCTGCAGGCTGGAGTGTTTCAACACAACCCCTGTCCGCTCTGCCCCGCAGCTCTGACTTCCTGTGGACGGTCCCCGTTCAAAACACTCTGACCGGGTTATCATACGCAGGTGGACAATACAACACGGCCAAAATCTAAAGTCATACGTGAAATGGAAACCGAAGGAAAATAAGAATAATAAAAAAAGAATAAATCTGGGATTTTTAGAGGGAGTCTGTGGTGAAGTATGTGAGTGTTCTATTATACGTCTGACATGTTATATTCTAACAGTTTGTGTCTGAGTGTTCTATTACACCTCTGACATGTTATATTCTAACAGTATGTGTCTGAGTGTTCTGTTACACCTCTGACATGTTATATTCTAACAGTATGTGTCTGAGTGTTCTATTACACCTCTGACATGTTATATTCTAACAGTATGTGTCTGAGTGTTCTATTACACCTCTGACATGTTATATTCTAACAGTATGTGTCTGAGTGTTCTATTACATGTCTGACATGTTATATTCTAACAGTATGTGTCTGAGTGTTCTATTACATGTCTGACATGTTATATTCTAACAGTATGTGTCTGAGTGTTCTGTTACACCTCTGACATGTTATATTCTAACAGTATGTGTCTGAGTGTTCTGTTACATGTCTGACATGTTATATTCTAACAGTTTGTGTCTGAGTGTTCTATTACATCTCTGACATGTTATATTCTAACAGTTTGCGTCTGAGTGTTCTATTACACCTCTGACATGTTATATTCTAACAGTATGTGTCTGAGTGTTCTTTTAAAGGTCTGACATGTTATATTCTAACAGTTTGTGTCTGAGTGTTCTATTACACCTCTGACATGTTATATTCTAACTCTGTGGCGGCGCACACTGAGCATGACTTCTCTTTAACAGTCTGAGTGTTCTTTTAAAGGTCTGACATGTTATATTCTAACAGTATGTGTCTGTTTTCTATTATACGTCTGACATGTTAGACACATACTGTTAGAATATGAATGTTCTATTACACGTCTGACATGTTATATTCTAACTCTGTGGCGGCGCACACTGAGCATGACTTCTCTTTATTCAATACAACGTTCCCCCCCAAAAGCCAATTTCAATTGCTTTGCTATTCTATTCAAACCAATCCCCATTCTATTGACTGGTGAGTGTGTGTGTGTGTGTGTGTGTGTGTGTGTGTGTGTGTGTGTGTGTGTGTGTGTGTGTTTGAGGAAGTAGGAAATTAACTCTGGCCAGCTCCCCCGTCAAGGCTGACTGACACACAACACAGACAGCCATGATTAGCATATGTATCAGGACACTTCTGAGGGCTGCTGCCACCCAGGGCCACCAAGGGCCACCAGGGGCCACCAGGGGCATTTGCATAAGCAAGACACAAACGTCAAACAATACACACACACGCATAAGATGGTTTTGTGAGTGAATATATTTCTTAACAATGGTGTGTTTCTGCCACTACTCTTAGCCATTGTCGCACGCACGCACGCACACAAACACACGATTTGCGGTTGGAAAGTCATTGGTTCTGCAGCAGTATTGGAATGCTCCACCTATCTGACAGCTCTCATAGAAATTTGATGAGTCTGATTCACTGTGCTGAGTGTGTCTGTGTGTAAGTGTGTGTCTGTGTGTGAGTGTGTGTATATGTCTGTGTGTACCCACAGCACACAGACCATCTTATCTGTGAGAGAACATATCTATATACCTTGAGCTGTGAAATGAGCCAGAGCCATGCGTGACACGTGCACATAGCCACAGACTGCCTACAGTATGTGCTGCCTGTGTATAGGCCTAATACTAAGCATGTATGTAGTATGTTTGTATTTTCATGAACAGCGGGTGGCGTCATAACTGTTTACCCAATTTTCAGTAGGTTAGGCTGCAATTCTCAGAATCAAAACTGTGTGTGTGTGTGTGTGTGTGTGTGTGTCTGTGTGTGTGCGTGTGTGTGTGTGCGTGTGTGTGTGTGCGTGTGTGTCTGTGTGTGCGTGTGTGTGTGTGTAATATGTGCGATACCTTCGTATGAATGACTTGGTAGAAAAGATTGTGACGAGATAAAAGCAGCGTGCACTTCAGTCTGAGCACTACTGTGTCACCAACAACACACACACACACACACACACACACACACACACACACTATGGAGACAGGCACCCGTCCTGCACTATCGATCCCCCTATTTTAAACCTGCTTTTGGGGGGGGATGTGTAATATCCACCTGTCTATCTACCGCCCCCCCATACCCTCACCCCATCTCATACACACACACACACACACACACACACACACACACACACACACACACACACACACACACACACACACACACACACACACACACACACACACACACACACACACACACACACACACACACAGACACACACCACACACACACACACACTCTTTCTCCTATATTATTTAGGAGCTGCGTGGGTTTTTTCCTCGTTGTGCCTCGAGCATATTGACTTTTCCGGGGATCTCAAAACCCATTTTATAAATCTGGGAAGCAGGTGTTTTACTAAAAGCGTGCTGGTTTAGATTTAAGGTGGGATAGGATATGTCGAACCATATATGAACACTAAGGTGTGTTTAGCGTGTGTGTGTGTGTGTGTGTGTGTGTGTGTGTGTGTGTGTGTGTGTACAAATAACAAGGAAGTAACATTATCGTTGTCAGGATTTTAGAGACTCCTGATGTGTGCGTTTGTGGTTTGCGCTGTGCTGCTGATGTTTACCATCAACAACAACAACAACAACAACAACAACAACGTCAGCGTTGCACTGTCTTCCCTAACAGACGGCCATCCGGAGAGGCCCACACATTATCAGGACCTTTCCCTAGCAACAAGTAAAAGGAGTTTGAACGCTGAACGCTGAAATGAAGAAGCCCTTTGGCTGTGGACGGTCCCGCCACCTCCTAAACACTGTGTGCTGTCTGGACAAAATGCTCAGTGTGGTTCAACCCTGAGTGAGTGAGTGAGTGTGTGTGTGTGTGTGTGTGTGTGTGTGTGTGTGTGTGTGTGTGTGTGTGTGGGTGTGTAGGGGGTGGGTAACGAAGGCCTGCTATTACCCCGACTAATTCAACGCTCTGCCATACCTGTCCTCCAATACAACACCACGTCGCTGACCCTAAAACTATAACCGCGTCAAGAGCAAAATACACAAAAAATCATCAATAAGGGATCAAAGTGCAGCGATTACACTGGGATGACAGAAACTTCATAAAGCTGTCACCTGAATCCCTAACCTCGTTCTGGGGCTGGAACCCTAATTGGGAGTGCAGTCTTTGTTCATTGTTGGGTGTGTTTTTTGGGGGGGGAGTAATTCGACGCGGTGTCCTTCGTCTCGTCAACCGCTGTCTCCTTACCCCCCCCCCCCCCTCTCGGCCCTGGGGACAATAACCTGCATGTGTGTAACACAATAAACACCCCCCCCCCCCCCATCACTGAGATTAGCGAGGCTCCACTCGCGGAGCGACGATGAGATTAGGGCGCAGTGGCTTCAGGCACTAACGCGAGAGAGAGAGAAGGAGAGAGTGAGGGAGAGAGAGGGGTAGAGAGAGAGAGAGAGAGGGAAGGAGAGAGTGAGGGAGAGAGAGGGGTAGAGAGAGAGAGAGAGGGGTAGAGAGAGTGAGGGAGAGAGCAGGGTAGAGAGAGAGAGAGAGAGAGAGAGAGAGAGAGAGAGAGAGAGAGAGGGAGAGAGAGAGAGAGAGAGAGAGAGAGAGAGCAATAAGTCTCGCCGACAATTAAATACACAACAGTAGAAAAAAAAATGAAAATCTCATCTTTTCATTCTGCCCTTTTTGAAAACCCTATTTCGTATCAACGGTTAAAAAACAAACAAAAAAAAAAAGCACTGAGGAAATCAGTGACGATTGAAAGAGAAGAAAAAGAAAAAAAAAGAAAGACAAATTGAGAGGTTCTGTCCGGACAGGTAAAGAGACAGAACTAGAACCAGCGACAAGGACAGGGATAGAAAGAGAGAGAGAGAGAGAGAGAGAGAGAGAGAGAGAGAGAGAGAGAGAGAGAGAGAGAGAGAGAGAGAGAGAGAGAGAGAGAGAGAGAGAGAGAGAGAGAGAGAGAGATATATATATATAGAAAGAAGAGAGAGAGAGAGAGAGAGAGAGAGAGAGAGAGAGAGAGAGAGAGAGAGAGAGAGAGAGAGAGAGAAAGAGAGAGGGGAACAAACGTCTCCATGTCGTGTCAATAACGACAAGAGAATCTAATATGTCACAAACAGGGTGTGTGGGTGAAGGGTCCTAACAGGTCTAATGTCACCCATCAAATATGAATGGCCTCATATATATTTTTATTTAGGGCGGACGCGTCGAGGGGCTGCGTGCGTGTGTGTGTGTGTGTGTGTGTGTGCGTTGAAAACACATGGCTGTGGTCAGTGAGATTGGGCAGGTCTCGCTGAGTTGAAGATCTGATCAATCTCACTATCAGAGAGCAGCCAGCCACACAGAAAGCCATTTAGGAGCTTCCTCACCTCACTACACTGGGAGTCCAGGGACCAGGAGGGAGAGAGGGAGAGAGAAGGGGAAGATAAAGAAGGAAGAGAGAGAGATTGAGAGGAAGAGGGAAAGAGGGAAAGAGAGCGAGAGAGAGAGAGAGAGAGAGAAAGATACAGAAGGAAGAGATAGCGAGATAGAGAGATTGAGAGGGAGAGGGAGGGAGAGAGAGATAGAGAGAGGGAGGGAGGGAGAGAAAGAGAGAGAGAGAGAGAGAGGGAGGGAGAGAAAGAGAGAGACCCCAGAGGCTGGCTCTCATATCACTTTCACCTCCTTCTGCCACGGCTGTGATTGGCATCTTTCAAGTCCCTGCATTCCTGTGATTGACAGCCACTCTGACCTGTCAGGTGCCTGCACAGGATAACAGGGCGGGTCACCGTCGGCCAAACCAACAGAGTTTAGAGTGAACACATGCCAGCCCCTACACTGTGCCAGACGGGTGAAGTCTCACTCCACGCAGCCAATCAGAATACAGAGTGACCAGACACAGGAAGTGAGTGTGCCACATGTCTCTACGTCATGCTCCTACCAATGGGAAACCTCATTACCACACACACACACACACACACACACACACACACACACACACACACACACACACACACACACACACACACACACACACACACACAATAACACAGTGATGAGCGCGACATCCTTATAATAACATGCTTAATATGAAACGTCTCCAGATATATCATTACACCTCCATGGGTAAATTGGCCCGTCTCTCTGTGTACCTCTTTAGTTACAGAGCGGGAGAGAGAGAGAGGGGGGGGGGTTACTGTAATAAAGGTACCTTGAATTATTTAGCCCCCCCGTACCCATGTAGAGGATAGTCTGCTACAGATGTAATTACTGGTGGGGGAACAGCCAGGATGGGATGATTGAAATTCTGTATCAAACCTGAGCTCTTAAAAGGAGCGGATTAAACAAACGAGTTGCTGGGAGGGAGGGAGGGAGGGAGGGAGGGAGAGAGAGAGAGGGAGGGAGGGAGGGAGAGAGAGAGAGAGCGACAGAGAGCTGTCAAATCAATTCAACCAGTCATCCAGTCAACCTCATAAGTCTGCCCTACAGGTACGGTTGGACAGTGTGTGTGTGTGTGTGTGTGTGTGTGTGTGTGTGTGTGTGTGTGTGTGTGTGTGTGTGTGTGTATGTGTGTGTGTATGTGTGTGTGCATGTGTGTGAGCACTGGGCCAATCACCCTGCATCGGTTGCAGGTAGGCATCATTTTGCAAAAAAAGCGAGATGAGCCTAGCGGACAAGACAACAGGAGAATATTTGAGGGGCAAAAAAAAAAAAAAAAAATTAATACCGCACGTAGGAACAGTGTGTCAGTCGAGCCGAGGTACTCCGGGGGCCCAATTAGAGGGCGCACGATGAATAACCCTCTCAGCAAAGCGCTAGCTGGACGTAGCATGGAGAGCAACAGGGGGAGGAGGAGGAGGCGGAGGAGACAATATGGCTACCCGTCTTCATCAAGGGCCTCTCCGCTGACAGTCAGACTAGGAGAGCCATAGAGAGAGCAGCCATTAAGATCACAACACAATACAGGCAGCTCATCAAACGGAGAGGGACCACTCACACTCCGGGAAGAATGGACTTTACTTTGAATGAGGGCGCGCGCACGCACGCGCACGCACGCACG
>JAPMUY010008111.1:47500-64236 GCA_026901105.3 Galaxias olidus
CAGGACGTTATTGCCTAGGTTACGGGTGGCCAATGATTGGCGGCGCCAGAGGAGAGAAGGGAAGCGAGAGCGGGTGGGCGGATTGGCCGATATCACTCCCCCCCCCCCACCACCCACCCCCATAGCCGGTATAGGAAACACACAGACGGCAGGACGCTGCTCCAATGGTCAATACAAGCGCACACAGACCACCAGCTGTTCAATAGGCTATCGCACACAGCAGAACGATAAGGCAATAAGGTGGGCCGGACGCTCCCCATCAGCTAAACACTGGGTTTGTTGTTTGAGTCTATAGCCTCACCTTCACCCAACACTGGGTGGGAGGGAGGGAGCGGGAGGGAGGGAGGGATCGAGGGACGGAGAAAGAAGGAGGGAGGAGGGATTGAGATGGAGGTAGGGACAGATTGAAAGATGGAGCGATGGCGAGAGGGAAGAGTGGAGGGAGGGAGAGATGGAGGGAGAGAGAGATGGAGAGGAGGGAGGGAGGGAGGGATTAACAGAAGCAGAGAGAGGGAAAAGGTCAGCTGTAGCCTGCTGCTATTTAGCTTCTCTCTGCCTAAATAAGGGAAAGTGGCTGAGGTAGATGACCTGTAGAGTATGCTAACATGTCGCCATTAGCTTTAGGCTGCGCAGGGGTGAAAGGTCACGTTCTGCCTCCAAATTCTCCTCTCTCCTACCTATGATACCCACTCTACCGTACACACACACACACACACACACACACACACACACACACACACACACACACACACACACACACACACACACACACACACACACACACACACACACACACACACACACACACACACACACACACACACACACACACACACACCCATCCACTTGAGGGAGGGTGAACGAGGGCCAGCATTGTTATTAGAAATAAATGGCCTCCTCATCTGGACTCAAGCGGTTTTGTTGCCAGCGTTGTTTGTTGGATCAATAGAGCACAAATTACACACAGACCCGCCCTCAGTGACATAATATTGGTTAAGTATTAGTCCTGTAATGGACAGGCTACAGACCCCTGCAGTCCACAGTGGAGAGGAGCAGCCATACTGGAGGACTCAGAGCCCTGCAGTCCACAGAGGAGAGGAGCAGAGCCCTGCAGTCCACAGTGGACAAGAGCAGCCATGATGCCTTACTCAGAGCCCTACAGTCCACAGAGGAGAGGAGCAGAGCCCTGCAGTCCACAGAGGAGAGGAGCAGAGCCCTGCAGTCCACAGAGGACAAGAGCAGCCATGATGGAGGACTCAAACGTCCTCTCATTCAGACCTTATATTCTTTATAGGATAACGGCAAATAGCCTCCACTGAAAACCTTAAATATATATATACACAACGAAAATATGTTCGCTTATTAATAATTCAAATCTGTCATAATATTAAATAAATGTACAGTCAAGATAGAATCTCCATGCCAATTCATATCAAACAAACATGTATGGCGATCTCACATTTTGAAAACCTGAAACTGAATCTTCGCAAGACAAGCCAAAACAAAACAAAAAAATCTATAAACGTATCCCAAATTCACCACGGAAACAGGCACTACATTATAACAGCGTTCCTTCTGTCACCCATGGCCCTGTCAAAACACCATGGCCCTGTCAAAACACCATGGTCCTGTCAAAACACCATGGCCCTGTCAAAACACCATGGTCCTGTCAAAACACCATGGCCCTGTCAAACACCATGGTCCTGTCAAAACACCATGGCCCTGTCAAACACCATGGCCCTGTCAAAACACCATGGTCCTGTCAAAACACCATGGCCCTGTCAAAACACCATGGCCCTGTCAAAACACCATGGCCCTGTCAAACACCATGGTCCTGTCAAAACACCATGGCCCTGTCAAAACACCATGGCCCTGTCAAACACCATGGCCCTGTCAAAACACCATGGCCCTGTCAAAACACCATGGCCCTGTCAAACACCATGGCCCTGTCAAAACATCATGGCCCTGTCAAACACCATGGCCCTGTCAAAACACCATGGCCCTGTCAAAACACCATGGCCCTGTCAAAACACCATGGTCCTGTCAAAACACCATGGCCCTGTCAAAACACCATGGCCCTGTCAAAACACCATGGTCCTGTCAAAACACCATGGCCCTGTCAAAACACCATGGCCCTGTCAAAACACCATGGCCCTGTCAAAACACCATGGTCCTGTCAAAACACCATGGCCCTGTCAAAACACCATGGTCCTGTCAAAACACCATGGCCCTGTCAAAACACCATGGCCCTGTCAAACACCATGGCCCTGTCAAAACACCATGGTCCTGTCAAAACACCATGGCCCTGTCAAAACACCATGGTCCTGTCAAAACACCATGGCCCTGTCAAAACACCATGGCCCTGTCAAAACACCATGGCCCTGTCAAACACCATGGCCCTGTCAAAACACCATGGCCCTGTCAAAACACCATGGCCCTGTCAAAACACCATGGCCCTGTCAAAACACCATGGCCCTGTCAAAACACCATGGCCCTGTCAAAACACCATGGTCCTGTCAAAACACCATGGCCCTGTCAAAACACCATGGCCCTGTCAAAACACCATGGTCCTGGCTTCTCATCCAGTGTATTAGAGGGAACCAAAACCCCTGCCTCTGTTCTAGCCTGAGGAGACAAGGCAGCCAGCACCCAGAGAGAAGGAGGAGGAGGAGGAGGAGGAAGAAGAGGAGGTGTGGTGGGGAGATAAAAATGAAATGAACTGCAGATAAGGCGTTTTAGCATGGCAGCAACACCAAGGGCACTACAGGCCAGAGGGGAGCTTAAAGACTGGGGTAAGAATGTGTGTATAAGTGTGTGTGTGTGTGTGTGTGTATAGGTGTGTATGTGTGTGCATTCATGTGTGTGTATGTGCGTGTGTGTGGGAGGTGTGTGTGTGTGGGAGGTGTGTGTGTGTGTGTGTGTGTGTGTGTGTGTATGTGTGTGTGAGTGAATGTGCATGTGTGGGTGTGTGGAAGTGTGTGTGTGCGTAATCAGCAGTGGGCTTTGATACAAAACCTTCCAAAGACATTTGTGCTCCTAAGACTGAGGAACTGGAGAAGTCCTCAGTGTTAACCACAAATAAAAGTTATTCAACTCATACATACTATCTAATACTAATACCAACTCAAACTAACTAATACTATAATATCACTGCATCCATCCCCAACCAAGCTTCACAAGCACGCCAGCCAGTAATCCCACTCATCCAGCCAGTCAGTCATCCAGCCAGTCAGTCATCCATCCAGTCAGTCAGTCATCCAGCTAGTCAGTCATCCATTCAGTCAGTCATCCAGCCAGTCATCCAGCCAGTCAGTCAGTCATCCAGCTAGTTAGTCATCCTGCTAGTCAGTCATCCAGCTAGTCAGTCATCCAGCTAGTCAGTCATCCAGCCAGCCAGTCATCCAGCCAGCCAGTCAGTCATCCAGCCAGCCAGTCAGTCATCCAGCTAGTCAGTCATCCAGCTAGTCAGTCATCCAGCTAGTCAGTCATCCATCCAGTCAGTCATCCATCCAGTCAGTCATCCAGCCAGTCAGTCATCCAGCCAGTCAGTCAGTCATCCAGCCAGTCAGTCAGTCATCCAGTCAGTCATCCAGCCAGTCAGTCATCCAGCCATCCAGCCAGTCATCCAGCCCTGACCCCTCTGTCTCCAGGCTCCTGGTTGGATATCTGGGCCCAGTGCCATCCCACCACCAGACCCCAGGCTGCTGGCCCTGGCCACTGCTGGCCCTGGCCACTGCTGGCCCTGCTGCCCCACCCTCAAACAGGGTGCAGGGGGAGGTAGAGGGGGGACCCTGGAGGAACCAGACCTCCCTCCCTCTCCCTCCCTCCCTCCCTCCCTCCCTCCCGACGTCTGACTACTCCTTCGTCCTCTCCTCCTTCTGCCTCCCCACCACCTTCTCTCCTCCTCCTCCTCCTCCTCCTCCTCCTCCTCCTCCTCCTCCTCTTTCCCCTGGCCGCACTCCTGCTCCTGCGGCCTCCACACCTCCACAACCTGCCCCATCGATCCCCTCCTACCACACCGGCTCCATGGTCCCGATGGCTGGCTGGAGCCGGCTAGGGATAGGGGGGTGGGGGGATGGAGGGGGGTGAGGGCGTTCACACCCTGGCTAACAGCCCCTATGGAGGGATCGATTGCTGGCCCACACCACAACGGGGCATGGCCTTGGCTGGAGCGCACGCTGCTCCAGCTCAGTGCTTACGAGTGTCATAACACATAACGCGTAGCCATGCTACTTCCTCCTCTCTGCTCACACAGCACTTCTTACTTACTTACCTTTAGAAATGTACAAATGTAAAAGGTTTATTTTACGATTTGGATACACTGAGAATGATTGTAGCTGAAAAAATGAACATATGTTCACAAAAAAAAAGCAGGGCACAATATAGTCTATAACTAGTTGATATTGTGTGGTATTGAGTTTCTATATGTGTTTAGCTGATGTTTGTACTAGAAACATGTGGAGGCTGAAACATATATAGAAAAAAGCAGGGCAGGTTTATAACACTGTTTTCAGCCTATTGTGTTGCATTGTCAGTTTCTATATGTGTGTGTGTGTGTGTGTGTGGTACAACGTACCTGGCATTTCCCTGTGCGGACATCATAGAGAGCCACGGATCCCTGGCGTGCTCCCACGGCGATGCGATAGCTGCGGTCACAGTAGGCCACCATGTAAAACCTGCCGAAACAACACACACACACACACACAGGTTACACACACAGGTTACACACGGAACTCGTTGATCACACTGTCCGATGTCCGTCACTTGAGGGCTGACCTCTGGTTGTTTTTTTGTGACCCGTAGAGGTCAATCAACCCCCTTCCCACCCATCAACCCTTTACGCAGATGAGGGGGCAGTGAGAGTCACTCGGGGATTGTTAGTAAAACACACACACACACTCACAGACACACACACTCACAGACACACACACTCACGCACGCACGCACGCACGCACGCACGCGCACAGACGTACCCTCACTGCGTAACAGACTGCCCCTAATCGTCGCTGTTGCTCCTCAAAATGGCTGCACGCCTGTGTAGCTCCAGTCTAAAATGGCTGCTATGATTTGGCTGGGGAAAGTGAGCTCATAGAGATAAGGTGTTTGGTCGTTTGAAGCAATATTACACATTCCCTTCCACAGTGACCCTAACAAAGATCAATGATTTTTAATTAGTGATTTGCAACCCTACTCACCCGACTATTTAGCTGATATACTAATTAAAACTTTTTGATGTGGTTGTTGTTGATTTGAACTGAAGGACCTTTTCTAAAGGGGAAAGCAGCACGACGAGTCGATTCAGTGGGGGTCAAATTCAGAAAAGTTACAGTTGAAAGTGTGATAAACTCATACTTTACATTGGATTGTATTTCCTAAATTTACACACAGAACATTCAGTCTTCTTTGCATATAGTGTATGTGTGAAGAGTAAGTGCCTCCCACAGGCAACACACACACACACACACAAACACACACACACACACACACACGTACACACACACACACACACACACACACACACACACACACACACACACACACACACACACACACACACACACAACACACTCAAAGGCATCATACATGCAGACATACACCCAAGAGCGCGCGCACGCACGCACGCACGCACACATCCCACTCACTTGCAGATAGCAGGGAAACACTCGGAAAGGCCCTTTTTCTTGATCAGAGAACCCTCGATACAGTACATGATAATGTCCATGACCTGCAGGAGAAAAGACACAAGGAGGATCAATAATCTATCCATAGATCAACGTAAAATCCCTCTTTCATCTCCGAGCCATTTCAATTTTCTTCCGTCTCCACGGCAACCTTTAGCTTTATGTAGACCACAAGGTCTCATAAGAAATCGAATCAATTATTTACAAAACGTATTACAATACAGCACGCTGAACCGATGACGTTTAATATACCATCTGTATTGAACATTATATAATATGTAATATATAAAACTTCCAGATTTCGCAAGACCCTTGTTATTTAATCTACTATCCATCTCCTAAAGTCTCTAAAGTAATAATCTACCATTTCCTCTGTAATCTATTCACAATAATCTACAATAATCTGTCATAATCCCTAAATACCACATCCACTAACTGGCATCTTCAAAAGTCTGTGCATCGGTCTACAATATCACGTGTAATTATTTTATGAATAATCGTTTAATGATCTCCACCTCCACCACCAGGTCCACTAAATCCACATCATCTTCTAAAGTCATTGGTCTACAATATCCTATAATATATAATTTGTAATATAGTCAATAATATATAATATAATCCACTAGTCCACTACGTGCCCAGGCATCTTCAAAAGTCTCTGCATGGGTCTACAATATCCTATGATCTATAATATATAATATAATCTATAATATATAATATAATCTATAATATAGCGTTTCATAATATGCACCTCCACCACAAGGTCCACCACGTCCCCAGGCATCTTCTAAAGTCATGGGTCTACAATATCCTATAATCTATAATCTATAACATGTAATATCATCTAAATATATGATGTAGTTTAATGATCCGCACCTCCACCACCAGGTCCACTACGTCCCCAGGCATCTTCTAAAGTCTCTGCATGGGTCTACAATATCCTATGATCTATAATATATAATATAATCTATAATATATAATATAATCTATAATATAGCGTTTCATAATATGCACCTCCACCACAAGGTCCACCACGTCCCCAGGCATCTTCTAAAGTCATGGGTCTACAATATCCTATAATCTATAATCTATAACATGTAATATCATCTAAATATATGATGTAGTTTAATGATCCGCACCTCCACCACCAGGTCCACTACGTCCCCAGGCATCTTCTAAAGTCTCTGCATGGGTCTACAATATCCTATGATCTATAATATAGCGTTTAATGATCCGCACCTCCACCACCAGGTCCACCACGTCCCCAGGCATCTTCTCGATAAGGATGTCTATAACCCTGAGGATCTCCGTCTTGGCACGGGCCAGCGTGGGCGTGTGCACGTTCTGCTGCGACTGGGAGTTGGCCTGCATGGCGGCGTGACGGTGCACCTAGAGGGACAAACAGAGTTTTTAATGACTGTCTCAAAAACCACGGGACGGACAGAGACAAACAAAGCCGTCACTGGAACTTTTTTTTAAATAAACATTATAATTGATCAGTATTTCTCCATTTCAGTCTGTGTATATTTCTCTCTCTTGAGTTCTTGAACCTACTGTTGTTTTAATGATAAGTGTTGTCACCCGCGCTCGGCCCAATGACTCAGATCAATACACACTCCAATAACACTAACACAATAACACAAGTTGACCCCAGAGAAAGGCGTTTGGAGAGACACATGTTGCTTTAGAGTCACGAGTCAAGGAGCAGGGAACAAAGAGAACCCAGGTCACCACGGGGGTCACCAAAGGACTATGTGTGTGTGTGTGTGACAGTTTGTGTGGGCGTGTGTGTGTGTGTGTGTGTGTGAGCCTACGTGCGTCCAAACCCAGTGTGTTTGTGTGTGTGTGTGTGTGCACCGACTGGGTGTTTTGAATGTGTGTGTGTGTGTGTGTGTGTGTGTGTGTGTGTGTGTGTGTGTGTGCGTGAGCCTCACCTCTCTGGCGATGGTGGTGATGAAGGCCGGGGGTCGGGCCGTGGCGATGAGCGAGAGAGCGTGGCGAGCGGAGCGGGCAGAGTCGGCCGCCGGGTTGAGGGGGAGCCCCATTGTGATGCTACAAAGAGCCAGGGCCCCGGCCGGGGTCCCAGAGAGAGAGAGAGAGGGAGGGGACACAATGGGAGGAGAAGAGAGGGGAAGGCAGCGTTAGAAATATAGAGTAGGAAAGATTAGAGACAGCTTATAATGTCAGGGCCAAGGTCAATGGGATCACTCAGACAGCGAGGAGCATAATGGACTCCCACAATGCAGCTGTAATTAGGACTCGGGGCGGGACGCACACCACATGGGGGGGGGGGGGGCACAGGCACGGGCCTCTCTGTGTGTGTGTGAGTAGGGGCTGAGGAGAATCGGGGAAAGAGTTTTTACATCTAGAGAGAGAGAGAGAGAGAGAGAGAGAAAGAGAGAGAGGAAAGGGGGGAGGGAGAGGAAGGGAGGGAGAAAGAGACCAAGGGAAAATAATGGAGAGAGAGAAAAAGAAAGGGGCCTCCTCTTGTTAACAAATCATCTAGGAGGGCAGTTGAATATACATCTGGGGCTGTGGGCGGAGGGAGAGAGAGAGGGAGGGAGGGAGGGGGCTAAGCAGCAGATCAAAGGTGCAGTATGTGTTATTGAGGACAAGACAGGAGGTTACGCTGGATTCAACCACACACACACACACACACACACACACACTGCTCTTTCGACACGCTGTTGGAGCAATCTGCCTGCCAGCAGAACTCAGCATGCTACCCCTCCAACCTGCTGGACCCCCCATTAACACACACACACACACACACACACAACCACTTGAGTGTGTGACACACGTATACTCACACACACAAATAAACAGCTGGCCGACTTAGGCATGGACCAAGGATCAAGGTCAACTGAAATGCCCTTAACACACACACACACACACACACACACACACACACACACACACACACACACACACACACACACACACACACACACACACACACACACACACACACACACACACACACACACACACACACACACACACACACACACACACACACACACACACACACACACACACACACACCTTATTAATACGAATGCCCCTGCATAAAAGAAGAGTGGCTACTTAGCACGATACTAAGCTATCGTGTGTGTGTGTGTGTGTCCCCGCTGTGTCAAATGTCAAAAAAGTAGATGACACAGAAGAGTCCAGTCCATGTGAGGCACATTGCTCTCTCCTGTCGTGCGTAAACCGGCAAATAAACAAAAATAAAATCAATATTATTTTTATTTATTTCCAGGTTTGTACGTTTATAAATGAGTTTAACGCGGTATAATTTCAACCTAATTTATTTACAGATTGTTCTAAAAAAAATGTATAAAAATGTGCGAAGCAACATTTAGGACGAAGGTCAGTCTAGCACTGCTGTGCTGTGACCCAGACCATCGTCATCATGCTGCTCTCTCCCCATAGCTTCAGACCCTAACAACGGCCTCTGCTCTCTCACACAGATTAAACGGCCTGGTCGAAACTCTCACATATAATATACATACAATATGTATTTGTGTCTGATCCGCATTGTTACAGGGACAGTGAGACTACTCAACAATATAGCTACAAGGTTTAATAATAGATCACACACGTGCACACACACACACACACACACACACACACACACACACACACACACACACACACACACACACACACACACACACACACACACACACAACAGATTCCAACTTGAATTATTGATTTTTCGAGGGAGGGTGCGAGGGAAAAAGAAAATCTATTACCACGGTCACATGGTGTGTGTGTGTGTGTGTGTGTGTGTGTGTGATTGCTTGGCTGGCACGTACAGTATAGACTAGAGACATGGCTCATATGAGCTGTTTTCCTATTACACACTGCACTGACTGGCTGGCCAGCTGGCTACTTGGCTGCTTTATTGATCATCTTGCTGGCTGATGTCCGTCTGGCTGGCTGGCTGGCTGGCTGGCTGGGACACTAAATATGGCACTGGGCTTAGAACAAAGATGTGGGCCTTTATCTAAGTCAACAAAGAGAAATACTCATGTATCGATACACAAACGAACATGCATACATTAAATACATGAATATGCACTCACACGTACATAATAAATGCAGACACAGTCATGGTATACCTATATCAATAATTGTGCACGTGCCAGTAAATACACACATGCACACACACCCTTTGCACCAATGCCTACAAATATAGTAGAGAGACTATCAAACAGGGCTACAGACATCTGCACAATGCTTGCAGACCAATTTCCCCTCTGTCTTTCCCTGCCTGCCTGCCAGCCAGCCAGCCAGCCTGCCAGCCAGCCAGCCAGCCAGCCAGCCAGCCAGCCACTCTCTTTCCACTATGCTCTAGCTACCACACAACAGTAACAAACACAGTCCATAACATCATGACAAAAAAAAACGATGAAGAAAATATGAAGCACTTTTTTTATAATTACGATTTAAAATTTAACCTGTGTTTGTTGTATAGTTTCTCTGGAGTCAAAGGAAGTTGGGGAGTAAATTGTGTAGTGTGATTGTTTTGTTGTTGTTTTAATATCGGGAGGTTTTACAGTAGCTGAGAGGAGGCCTTGGGGGTTGGCAAATGCATAGTGTGCGCTGTAGATCACTGCAACACACACACACACACACACACACACACACACACACACGCCGATAACAGTAAACTGTTGACGTTATTCATTTTTCCATTTCTGTTGTCAGTCTGTCTGTCTGTCTGTCTGTGTGTCTTCCTGGTTGGAGCGCACCACAGAGCAGACAGAATCAATCCCACCACAGCCACAGAGCCCTGGATCACATTCACTAACTCCACTCGCACAGCCTCCATTTTAGAATACAGTTCAGCATGACACACATTTTAGACTTTGTGTTTATATACATTTCTCCCTTAAACCTCCATTTTAGAATAAGGCCTGTACACAACGCTGAATGACACACATTTTAGACTTTGTGCTTATATACACTGATCACTTAAACCTCCATTTTAGAATAAGGCCTGCCCCAGACAATTCAACATCTAACACTCCCTTTCTATTTAGAAATGTCTTATTCCACCACCATTTTTTATGCTAACCGCTTTCTTAATGCATTCAAATTATCATAAAAATCCTCCAAAAGTAGAACAATGTATGAAATAACATTTCAATCTTCAATGTACGTGAATACTGAACTGTATTATTTCATTAAAAAAAATAATCCTGATATAAAAAAATCCACAGATCAAACTGGTGAATTAGTGACTGTAATTGATAGGATAAAAGCAGTGCAATGTTCATTATTTGTGTATGAGAGAAAGAAAGAGAAAGAGAAAGAGATAGAAAAAGAGACAGAGAGAGAGAGGAGTTAAGAATACAAACAGACCGAAAGACATGGATTCGATATTCATACGATTTTCATTTCTCGACTTTTAATCAGTGATATAATCGGATTTCGTAAATTCTTAAAGCATAATGCACCAATTCCCCTTCTGGGAGCAAGCTCAATATTTCTATGATCTAATACGCTGATCGTTTTAATCATACACTGTAGAGCTCCTGAGAAACGACTCAGACTCAGTCATTATTCAACAAATACACTCCAGTTCTCAGAATGGAGAGTCATGCAGGATCAGTACTAGTCTATATTGGATATTTGAAGATATTATACAAATCAATACGCTATAGGATTACTACATTATTAACAATATTATTTGTATAAATTTTTTTAGAAACGGGAAAAGACACGTGTCATATATTATAATAATCACTTCAACGCTTTTTCAAAATAAGAACGGGAGAAAGAAAAGTATACATTTTCAAGCGGTCTACACTGTAGCTAGTGTGACCTGATCCAAAAAACAAATACACAAGCGTGGATATGTCCAGAATCACACACTCATCAATATGCAAATTAAAACATTGACCAGTATCAGCAATCAATAACTCAGCCAGCTGTTGGCTAGATTCAATTTAATATCGTATTTGTCATTTCAGTTTTAGTAAATAACCAGGATACTGTAATAAGACTTCGGAATTCTAAGGTAATATCACACAGAGTTAAATTTTACAAAGCTTTATGTAATTTTGTTTCTGTGGCCATATCATTTATATTTGAATGACAGAATAAAAATGTTTTGTTGACATTTTAAACCTTCAATAAATGAAAATAGTAATGTAATAGTTTAGTTTAATTTTTGTATTACAGTTGCCAAATTGCTAACAGATAAATACAGACAACAATTATCTATCATACTTGTATTAAATAAATTCAATAGACTATATTTATATAGTCTATTGAATTTATGAATTTATTTAATACAAGTAAGGTAGATAATATTAGTCTGTATTTATCTGTTAATATAGTCTATTAATAACTTATGGTGAATACCAAAACAATACAAAATAGATCCTTATCCTCAGAAACTCGCATTTAAAACCAAGCTCACTTTTATAAATCTACAAACAGCACACAATCTATATTCCCTTTTTTTGTCCCTAGGTCTCTGTCTGACCAAAGCACACACACACACACACACACACACACACACACTCCTGTCCAGAAGTTTATTATGTGAGTAAAGTTTACGCCTGAAGCGGCCTCTTCTGTCTCTACAAGGAGTGTTAGTTTCTCATCGTGAGAACCCTAACAACTCGCGCACCCCACCACCCACACACACACACACACACACACACACACACACACACACACACACACACACACACACACACACACACACACACACACACACACACACCCCTCATCTCCTTATTGAAAAAGGGATTATTTCTGAGATCAGTGCATTTACATGGACCTGACTTCCAGCCATCCCTGCTTTTGTTCCAGGACTCCATCCAACCGTTTGTCGATACGCTGGCCGCTTCAAAGCCGCGGCCAGCCTAGCACGTGCATCCCAGGGCCCCGCCGCCGTTTGCATGCACAATGACTCAGCCACTCTCTTACCCCCAGCCTCCGTCTCACACACACACACACACACACACACACACACACACACACACACACACACACACACACACACACACACCAGTGAGGCTTTGTACCCCCAACCTCTGTCTCCACACGACACTTTGAATGAAGGCCCCGAGTATGCACACACACACACACACACACACACACACACACACACACACACACACAGACACACACACACACACACACACACAAGTCTTTGCTGGGTTTCCACACAGCAGTTTGAATAAAGGCCCTGAGTCAACACACACACACACACACACACACACACCCACGAAACTTTGTACTATGTTTACCTTACTTGACTCTAGCTAATTCTCCTAGAGAACTATTTTTTGTTTTAAAGAGGGGGCTTTAAATTCTGATTTATGTTAATGACGGGGATGAATTTGTCGCGGCGTGCGATAATGAAATATAAATACTTTGTCTTTCACGTCTCAGTCCTCGACTGACAGTAGCCAGTCTCTAATTGTGGCTCTGTCCATCGATCCGCTCTCATGCTGTGTCTCAACCACCAGCCAAAACCCATCGCTAAATAAAATGCAAATAAAATGAACAGATACGCCATCGCAGAACAGAGAGCTGCTTTTAATGATTGTGAGGGGAGAGTTACATTTGATGTTTTTTAATTATATTACACTTTGATCCGGAGGACAGAGATGATTGGCGACGTAAAATGTTCAGAAGATAAAACAGTGTTTATTGTTCTTTGTGTTGAGTGTGTATTAATATTGAATACCTCATCTTAGAACGCTGGCACATACAAACACACACAAAGTACAATCACACCAGTTAAAACGGTATCAAATGCACTGCAGCATTTATATTACACACTATGACATGCAAACTGCCAACGGGCTCTGTTTTACATGGTCAAAATGGTAGCGTGGCTGGTGTTATTTTTTATCTTAACACTGTGTGTCCGTTTCCAAAGCATCGGACTGCTTCGTCTACATTTTACCGTGCTCCAATGTACTGCCAGACCCGAGAAGCATTATCAGGGATTGACAGTTAAATCATTGATTCTTACTTTAGGAAGTAGCTGCAAAAATCTGATACCCGTCCTGTGTGTGTGTGTGTACACAGAAGCACATTATCTATAGTTAAGCGCCTTGAAGAAAATAATATTTAATTTGATCTCAAATAAAACATTTTAATAATAGCTTTTACATTGGTTTGTATGTGTAGAACATAGACTACAGCATTTACAAACGAAATAAAGGGGATTATATATCCCTGCGTTCCAAAAGAGTGTGAAATACAGAATCCCACATGGACACAATCAACATCGCACAACCTGACAACAAAATAAATGTAACACATGGCAACAGAGAACAATTGTGCTTGAGCCGACAGACAGAGAAAGATAAAGAGAGATAGAGAGAGAGAGAGAGAGAGAGAGAGAGAGAGAGAGAGAGAGAGAGAGAGAGAGAGAGAGAGAGAGAGAGAGAGAGAGAGAGAGAGAGAGAGAGAGAGAGAGAGAGAGAGAGAGAGAGAGAGAGAGAGAGAGAGAGAGAAGGAGAGATGTGAATCCCTTCGGCTTAACTACAGTGCCACCTACACTCCCGTTTCTGAATAGACAATGTATCTGGTAGCCTGCCTGCCTGGTGACAAGGCATTATTCAGGGGGAAATCACAAGAGGGATACAACACAATAACATCCACTCAGGTTAGCAGGTACAACACACACACACACTATGTAACTGTCCAGGAACGCCCATTTTAAGAACAACACGTGCCATTTAAAAATATACTGTTATTAACAAAAAGTAGATAATTACATTTTTTACATTCGAAATAGGCTTTCATAGTTTTGCAAGACAGTTAAACTAAACAGAATTTCATGGCCAGCCCCCCCAAAATAAAAGCATAAACTCCTTGTTAAGAACTACACATGAAACGGACCCAGTCCAGCCCACAACAAATCCAGTCCAGGCCTAAACAACAAGTGAACTCGCTCCCAGAGCTCCACCAGGAAAAAAATCCAGCCCGGTGGATTCCGGTCCATTGGGTCTCCCTGTGCTGTGTTTCAGTAAGTAAGTAAGTAGTGGGCAGACAAACTGGGTCTTTTAGTGTGCGTTAAAGCGATCTTTCTGCCGATACCTGATCAATAGCTTCCATCAGCTCTGCCGGCAATGTAAGGCATGGGCCTGAGACAGAAGCCTGGCAGAGAACAATGGATCAGGTAGGGTAGGGAAGGTAGGGCAGCACAAGATAGGATACGAGCACTATCGAATATGGGACAGGAGGAAGAAGAGGAGAGGATGAAGCGGAGGATGAGGCGGATGAAGAGGAGGAGGAGGAGGAAGACATAACTTCCAGGAATCTAAGTTTCAGTTTATTGAACAGCATAATGGGTAGCAGGGTGAAACTATTGGACTGGGCAATCCTAGCAGAGTCCACTAACTAGCAGAGTCTACTAACTCTGGCTCTCAATGGTCCTTAGCTAGGCTAGCACAGGTCCACATGTTTCTCAACAGGACTTGGCTACGCTAGCAAAGGCCCCTCTTTTTCTCAACAGGACTTAGCAAAGCTAGCAGAGTCCACCTGTTTTTAAATATCCCTTATCGAAGATAGAAGAGTCTACATGTTATTCAACAGGACTTAACAAAGCTAGCAGATTCTACCTGTTTTTCACTATCCCTTATCTAAGATAGAAGACTCTACCTGTTTTACCAATACGACTTAACAAAGCTAGCAGATTCTATCTGTGTATCTAAGATAGAAGATTCTACCTGCTTCTCAATATAGGACTTAACAAAGCTAGCAGTCTACCGGCTTGTCAACAGGCCTAGCCTATTGTTAGTAGAGTTAGCAGAGTCTAACAGCTTTTCAGTCCAAAAAAAAGGTCAGCAAGTCACCACATCTTCCAGTACAAAATTCTTCTCTTAGAAAGAGAGAACAACAACGTCTCCCTCCCTCTCTCCCTCCCTCTCTCACTGTTCAATAGCGGTTGCCATTATGGGTTCTATTGCTGATATGAAAGTAGCTGTCTGCTTCCACTTATTTCTTCTCATTCTGTAATATCTCTCCTCGGCTCACACTGTTTCCACTCTGTCCTCCTCCTCTTTCTTCACTCCTCCCTTTTCATGACATCTCTTCTCTTCATCCTATCTTCTTTTTACCCGTTTTTCCTTTTTATCCTTTCTACCTCCGTTTCGACTCTATATTTTATTTCCTTTTCCCCAATTTTTCTCTCGTATTTTTTTTTTTACTTGCGTCTTGTTTTCTAGCCTTTCGTCTGCTTTCTTTCTCTATATTTTATGCTTTTGTTCACTGAATCTCCTCTCTTTCTCTTCGTTCCATCTCCACGTGTATTCTGTCCATTCCTTTCTTTCTCTCTCTGTCTCTTTCTTACTCGGGGGGGAACCCCAGGGGGAGAGAAACTTTGAAGAAGGAGAACTGAAACATGGAGGTAGATGTGGGAAGAAGAAGACATCTTGGAGAAAGATTGTAGAATAAAGACACAACACCAAGACACTGAGGAAGGGAAGAGACATCCCAACTAATAAAGACACTACACAAAGACACTGAGGAAGGGAAGAGACATCCCAAATAATAAAGACACACAAAGACACTGAGGAAGGGAAGATACATCCCAAATAATAAAGACACTACACAAAGACACTGAGGAAGGGAAGAGACTACATTAACTGCCATGTCTTTAAGTGGAGTCACTGACAGACTCAACACACAGAACTATTCACACTCCTACACACACACAGTACACATTGTACATACAATACATACAGTACAAACACACACACACACAAAAACATATACAGTACATATACAGAGACACACACACATACACACAGAGACATACAGTACACACACACACTCACACACACACACACACACACACACACACACACACACACACAGGGACTATGCAGTGCACATCTTTGTCCACTGCACAGACTCTTCATATTGGATTCAAACAGAGCACAGAGAAATGCATTTTACTAAGGAAAAATCCATAAAAAATATAATTTTGTCTCGTTTCAAAGACCCCAAAAAAGCTATACAAATTCATGATTTGAGATGCCGCTTATTTACAGAAAATAAAAGAAGGTG
>JAPMUY010008113.1:0-60000 GCA_026901105.3 Galaxias olidus
AAGAAAATGAGGAAAAAGTGAAGGGTTATGAATACTTTCTGGATGCACTGTACATCAAAGCATTGTAGAGATGCAGACTCACGTCCTGTTTGGCGGCTTCGCCGTCGATTTCGATTAGCTGTGACGGACGAACGCTTTTGAAAATCAGAACCCCATGTGACACATTTTGTCAGGCTTGGTTTGAAACTCATCTATGCCAATGTTGGTAAAGATTGGAAAACATTTGTGGCCTGTGAAAAGTATATAAGCTTTTTCATAAAATCTAATATGGCTGAAAATCTAATATGGCAGAAATTGATGTCAACTTGAACTCAACTTGATCTAAGGAATCCAACAGTACCTCATTTTTTAAACTGGCATACGGATCAAAAGTTACATGTTGAAACGCACCTCCAACTTTTACCTGTTGATGGCGCTAAAGTACTCAAGGCGCAGACATGAAACTTGGTAAAAGGAAATCGTAAACTCTACCCAATCAGTGTGCCAAATTTCATAACTTTTTACTGTACGATTCGAGGGGTTGCCGTAGACTCCAATGACAGAAGATACATACTAATTAAACCTGCTAGCAGGGTTGAGGGGGCCAAGCAGTCCAGCAGGGAGTTGTTTCCATGGAAACATCATGGCTGTGACGGACGAACGCTTTTGTCTCTGTCTTGGGATCTCCAAAGATACAACCACACACAAGAAATACTTTAGGTAAACACATCAATAGTTTAGTCAGGACAACTGACAATAGTGTGCATGTTTATTACAATAACATGATAATACAAGTTTGACGTCAATGGTCTGCTGCTCTGAATTAATTCCCAAGGTCAAATTCACACTCAGGTGAAACCATGGGTAGGGAGCAGATATCTGGAGATTCCCCAAAACGCAGAACCCCCCAACATGCCTCAAACCTCTTGAGTAGGATCTGCGGCTCGCGTGTGATCCTTGGAACACACTCAACACACACTACACACACTACACAAAGGAAAACTTGCCCAGGACACAAAGAGCTGATCCAAATATTTTTTTTAAATCACAGTTTTGGTCATGTATTCACGATATTCCCGCCAGTTTGCATGGGCACCTCCGTGCCACGTGATATTTGTGGTTTAGTGGTTTGGCACCAGTTGCTCCCACTCTCAACCGAAGCAGTAAGCACAACAATTTAGTTCCATGTCTGAAAATGTGAAATCTCAATCACGCACACATAATTTATATTTTCTCAGTTCTGGACACTTTATATCATCTTTATACCCACTCCGTTAGTTCCTACGGATGCAGAACTATCACAGGAGGGTAACCAATGTTTAAAACGTGTTAGCCTTGTGTGGTTAAACGGTCCAAAGTGTTTAGTCAACTTCTCAGCCAATTACTGATTAGCTAAATACGATGTAAACGAAATGGAACCCGTTAACCGCCAACCCTGTTGCATAATGGTCATGGTTCAGGAATATTGTGAAAATATATAGTGCATTTATTATAGCGTTTTCTAGACACCCAAAGCACTTTAGACTGTAAGGGGGAACTCAGTTTGGTCACAAATGTGTAGCACCCATCTGGATGATGCTATGGCAGCCATTTTATACCAGACTTGGGGCAGGAGAGGGGATTAACTATGATTAGGAATGATTATGTGGCCAGGATTGATATAGTGCCAGGTTGGGCAATTTAATCAGGACACCAGGGTTAACACCCTTACTATTTTCGAGAAGTGCTGTGGGCTCTTCAGGGACCACAGAGTCAGGACACCCGTTTAATGAGACACACTCTGCACAGGACAATGTCCCTGTCACTGTCCTTGGGTACTGCGCAGCCACAGACCAGAGGGTAGAGTGGCACCTACTGTGCAACCAACATCACTTCCAGCTGCAACTGGTCTCCCATCCAAGGGCTAATCAGGACTGACCCTGCTTAGCTTAAGTGGCAAGACCGGAGGTGAAATGCAGGGTGCTATTGCTACTAACGAGTAATTTTTGCTGAAGAGGAATAATTAATAACAATTGGCAAATAAACTAATCTTTAGAATAGTGTGTTTGATGTACCATTTTCACTTTTTCAATGACAGAGAGTAAAGGTGTACAAAACTAAGAAATGTAAAGCTTTTTTGTTCCCTTATATTTTCCCCCTGTTGGGACACAGTGAAGACATAAAGTTTGGAAAACATACATTAAAGCTGACAAAACAGTTTGTTCCTTATTGTGAAAACCGATCTTTCATAGTCTAGTTATTTTTGGTTGACAATGTGGATAGAGTGCACAATTACACAGTTTGTAAACAACCATTTTAGCCATAATTACAGTAAAAAACAAACCCTAGCTTCAAAATAGGCGCGAACAACAACAGCCACTATAGCGGCAATGGCTCGAGTTAAAAGTAACCTACCTGTAGGATTCTTTATTAGATTCCGTTTCTTGCACAAATAATAAAATAGTCTCCAATCTGTTTGTGGATTAATATTATCACAGTTGATGCCCATCCTCCTTAATTATTTCCACCTAATGACAAACTAACTGGCACACAATAACTTGTGTTCAGGAACATTCTGAAAGAACTCTTATAGAACCTCCAAAAGCAGAGTGGCGAATGAACATGCTAACTGTGATTACAATTTAATGTGCACAATTACTATTGGCCGTATTGAATCGAATTATCGGGCCAGTGCTGGCACAAAGTTGTCTAAAATCCGTAATGCAAATCCTCACCGGGTGTGGCCCGTTGAGGAAAAAGATTCAGGGGCAGACCCGTTTTACTGATCTGGCCTGAATGTTGGCGTACATCTGGCTTTTATCTGAACCAGTTTAATTTAGCAATGGGTAATATCTAAGCCACGATTTTTGTTGTTGCAAATATGATAGTAGAAAGTATGAAAAGTAGGAACTGCTTTTATTTTTAAACTAAGATGACGTTCGAAATGCGGCCGCAAACCTGAGAAAAGTTGACCAAGGCCCATGCACAGAGGCCTCGACAGACTACTATCTCATTACGAAAGTGAAACTTAAGGAATTCATATAGCCTTAGGGCCAGTCGCTTTTTGTTATTTTTGTTACTTACATGTTTCTGCAAGTCATCTGCGCTTGTTGCCATTTTTTCCCAGTGCCAACTCCTCTTCATTTTAGAGCATGAAATGTTTGTCCTTTTATTATTCGGTATGTACGATCTGTAGCAGTGCCCCAACAAAGTAAGAAATTGCTTAATATATGGTCCTTCCTTCGTGCCTGGGTTATTGGGGAGGGTACATGGCCTGATTTCAAGAAATGTTGCAGCTTATAGTAAATTACTTACCTTAGCTACAGTGCCTTGCAAAAGTATTCACCCCCCTTGGCTTGTTACTTATTTTGTTACATTACAACCTGTAATTTAAATGTTTTTTTAATCTGAATTTTATGTGATGGATCTGCACAAAATAGTCTAAGTTGGTGAAGTGAAATGAGAAAAAAAAAATATTTAAAATTATTTTTAAAAATAAAAATCTGGAAATTGGCATGTACATATGTATTCACCCCCTTTGCTATTAAGCCCCTCAAAAGTTCTGGTGCAACCAATTACCTTCAGAAGTAACATAATTAGTGAAATGAAGTCCACCTGTGTGTAATCTAAGTGTCACATGATCTGTCAGTATAAACACACCTTTTCTGAAAGGTCCCAGAGGCTGCAACACCACTAAGCAAGAGGCATCACACCATGAAGACCAAGGAGCTCTCCAAACAAGTCAGGGACAAAGTTGTTGAGAAGTACTAGTCAGGGTTGGGTTATAAAAAAATATCCAAATCTTTCATGATCCCCGGAGCACCATCAAATCCATCATCTTCAAATGGAAAGAACATGGTACCACAACAAACCTGCCAAGAGAGGGCCGCACACCAAAACTCACAGACCGGGCAAGGAGGGCATCAATCAGAGAGGCAGCACAGAGACCAAAGGAAGAAAGATGGTGCTAAATACAGGGATATTCTTGAGCAAAACTTGTTTGTCTGCCTGTGATTTGAGACTGGGACGGAGGTTCACCTTCCAGCAGGACAATGACCCGAAGCATACTGCTAAAGCGACACTCGAGTGGTTTAAGGGGAAACATTTAAATGTGTTGGAATGGCCTAGTCAAAGCCCAGATCTCAATCCAATTGAGAATCTGTGGTCAGTCTTGAAGATTGCTGTTCACAAGCGGAAACCATCCAACATGAAAGAGCTGGAGCAGTTTTGCCTTGAGGAATGGGCAAAAATCCCAGTGGCAAGATGTGGCAAGCTCATAGAGACTTATCCAAAGCGACTTGCAGCTGTAATTGCTGTAAAAGGTGGCTCTACAAAGTACTGACTTTAGGGGGGTGAATAGTTATGCACGCTGAAGTTTTCTGTTATTTTGTCCTATTTGTTGTTTGCTTCAAAATTTAAAAAAAAAATCACATCTTCAAAGTTGTAGGCATGTTCTGTGGATAAAATGATGCAAACCTTCAAACAATCCGTTCTAATTTCAGGTTGTGAGGCAACAAAACATGAAAAATGCCAAGGGGGGTGAATACTTTAGCAAGGCACTGTATATTCATCTTTTACTCTGGCAATCATGTTTTTTGATGTTAACACACACTCTAAAATGGCATAATCTACGTCAGCAGATGCCTGTTCAAGTATTCAATAACAGCATGGAAGAGATTTAGTTTAATATGGCAAATATACAGAGGTGCATTCATTTCTTAGATCACATAGGCACTGCAGTGTTGTGTTGGTAGGAGAGATTATAGAACTAGGTCATACATGACAAGCCATAACAATCGAAAAAGGGAAGAGAGTTTGTGCTAAACTATCTGCAGACAAAGAATATGGCCATCTGGGTGTAATGTAAATTTAAAGCAGGCCTCAATTCTTAATGATCACAAAATTGTAATAATAGTCCCTTACAACCCAGTTCATGACATAAATTCTCTGCACATTTTAATTAACATTATAAAGTGGGAAAAATCAATACATGACAATTTGGGCACAAGGGGTCCATTCACATATCTAAAAATAGGTGTCTATCCATCCTCTGTCGACCGGTTTGTTGGTCGGTGTCCCTTTTGCCCAGCGAAGGGTTTCTAGGTGTCGGCATCAATCCTGTGAGCTACAGAACACGGAGAGAAAGAATAAAGTGTAAATGCTGACCCACATGATTTACAAACCAATGAATACAAAGCAACCGAATATAATGACATTGTGCTGCACATTCAACCACTCGTTATTGAATGACAAGTGTTCTGTAATGATACAAACAACTCTAACATCACAGTGATATACCCACAGAGATATCGATCTCTATGAATATACCACCCATCATACTTTTGCAAGTCCAGACAACATGAAAAAACAGGGTAACTTAAGTTGGCTGCTGATATGGCGCAGGTTCCTTCACATATCAAAGCCAGATAAGAGTTGCATGCACCTTTTCTTATTATGTATAACTACTACATTTGTAGATAAGGGATAGTTAAGCACAGACCCAGATACTGATCACAAGCAATTCCAAAATGAAATAGGACGTTTTATATGCTAGAAAAATGTGGTATCACAATGTCAATAATTAAATGTTTCGATTTGCACAATTTTAGTTGATTATTTTTAGTCAACAATATAAATGAATGTCAGGTTTCGTTACTTCATATAATGACGTCAGGGTTGGACGAAGTGCTTACTACCTTATGTGTTTTGTATTTTTATTTATTTATTTTTTACACAAAACCAAATGCATTCAACATTTTCATACGTCCTAAAACCTTCCATGATTGTCTCTAAACGTCCAATTCACGAACACGTTAAAGGCTTGTGATGTAATGACACTCGGGCGTACTATCATTGCATGGTGCATGATCCTACTATAAATAAACTCTACTTTTCATTCTACCAATGATGACTCACACTGCTTTGGTATCCTGAGAGCTTCCATGTCCCCTGACAGGACCTGATGCATGACCCCTCGGAACTGATACAGCACCTTCAGGCTCTTCTCCTCCCCCACACAGGGGTCATAGAACCCAGGGAGTCCTGACTGCAGAGATGGCACAAAAAAAACAAAACACAGTCAAGACAAAGCAATAGTAACCAAGCCTTTCACTATCGATGATTTGTTACTATAACAAGAAA
Source organism: Galaxias olidus (assembly GCA_026901105.3). Taxonomy (NCBI): domain Eukaryota; kingdom Metazoa; phylum Chordata; class Actinopteri; order Galaxiiformes; family Galaxiidae; genus Galaxias; species Galaxias olidus. The sequence continues at coordinate 6,100 of JAPMUY010008113.1, forward strand.
AGGGCAACTTGTGTATTTATTAATTTTCTTTCTTTCTTGAGCTACGGTTGGTGGACCACATTGTAATAAACTGACTGGTAGGTAGTTCTTGTCCCCATACCTTCGTGGCCTCCGTAAGGATAAGCTTTGAGTCCTTTACAAGGCACTGCAGCGGCACAGTGACATCAATGACCTTTGCCCTTTCGTGTTTTCGACTGTTGTCTGTCACAAACTTGCCATACCAGGCATTGAGGATTATCAGACCTGATCCAAAAAATAAAGGACAAAAATGCTGTAAAAGAAAGTATTTCCCACTTACTAACAGGATATGCAGACTGGATAAGAAAATTACAACACCTACCCAGTCTAGCTTCCTCAGTTTCAATGATCCTGCGTACAGACTCCTGCATTAGCAAAATCTTCAAGGAGAAAGAAAAAAAGAAAATGTAATTTTGCAAAAAAAACAACAACTAAAGAAACCATTCAAATTTAACAAACATAACTCAGACTGCTTTCATACGTTTTAGTGATCCAAATCATTTACATCCTAAACCTGTTTGGCAAGTCAAGACTTTGTGTCTGGATTTATGTGGGAAACAAAACACCGATCTGATTTTAGAAGACTGAGACGCCTTTATAAAAAGTGTACTCACAGCCGACTCTGCCTCCTGCCTCTTCTTAGCAATGTCTGAGGCCGAAACTTCCCTGTGTTTCTCCAGGTCTCTGTAACATGATAAATAGCCATAAAGAATGAATTAGGAGTGGCGTAATCCTTCACCACTTTCAGTTAGAAAACGACAATTTCTAGAGCATAGACAATAGTTTGTTGGTTCATATTATTACTTTTAATAAGATAGAATTACTGAAGTCACTGTATGTTGGCTATTTCACGTAAGACCGCGTTAACACGGAGAGAACACAAGGGGGCAGTCTTACTGTTCCTTCTGGGCCTGCACGTAAGGCTTGATGATGAGCCGCTGCATGGCGAGGTAGAAAACCAGCGGACCAACTGTGGCATAGAACAACGCACTGGGCAGTAGCTGGTCGGTCAGGTGGATGGGGAAAAAATATGTCTGGCTGGCTCGGTTTAACCTAGATATACAAAAAAAAAGAAAGAAAAAGATGTGGCCACACGCCAGGGAGAGTTACAAGATAGGCAAACACAGCTACATTCCTAATGCCTCCTTTTTTTGAGAATTACAACTCATAATCTGAGGATTTTGTTTGCACAAGACACCTGTGGAACCTGTAATATTCAACTTTTGCAGGCAAAAACAACAACATGTGATTACAAGAGACAAGTGATATGTGATAACAAGAGATTTATTTACAAATGGACTGAGCCAAACTTACTTTATCTTGAGAGAGATACCTTGGGGGACCCCAACACTGACGGTGGCACCGAGGACACTGTGTCGACTGATCTTCCTTTCAGCTCCATACTCTAACACTGTCCCAAAGAAACCGGACCTAGAGGGTTAGAGTAACAGTCAGCAATACCCATTTAAGCGGGTCCATTTCTTTCCACTTCCAAAGATTTTAAAACAATGTGGAATATAGTACTGAATTTCAGAAACAGAAATTCAGATCTTTGTATTTGCTAAAATGTCCATTTAGATACATACTTGATTGAGCCCTTGATCTTTGTCTGGTCATCATCCTGGAACTTGTACTGATAGCTCATCATCATGAAGCAGTGGGGGATGCCAAGCTGAAAGTAAAAACAAAAAGTATTGAGAAAAGAAAAAAATAACATGTGCAACAGTACTAAAACTGTAAGGAGAATGTGCTCAAATGCCACTTTGTGGCGTTCTCTCTTTCAACGCAGCCCGGTGTGAGTAGTAATTTTCATTAACTATCCATTTGAATAGACCTGCAACTCTGAACACAAATTTTGTCTTAGGTTGGTTATCTGTCGAAGTCAGCGATAAATCTGTTTAAATGATGTTGAGCAGCTGACCTGCATAGCCAAGGTGAAATGGCTGCTCTTGGTGTCCCTGACGATGCTGGTGTTCATCGAGGATTGCGTACCCCAGCGCCACTGCAGGTAACCCATAGTGTTCTTGTCCAAGTGACGGGCCAGCACGGTGGTGACACCTGGACGGACCCCCCGGGACGAGAACTGGAGCCCACACTGAGCCGTTAGAAAGCTGGGGGGGACGGAAAAAAGTACATTCAGACTGTGCTCGAAATGCTCTTGATACAATCAAAGTACTGAGCAAGGCCACGACTGCGCTATCAGATGTACTTGGCATACCAGCGTGGTGTCAGGTTGCGAAATATCTTCATCCCAAGTAGAGGTCCGTGAGTGTCTCCAGCTCCAAACTCCAGCTGTCAACACAAAGAAAGCAGGACACAGTTTTACAGTTTTAAACAGAGAATAAGAGACAGTGTGAGGATGTGTTGTGTCAGAGATTGTGTGAGGGATTAGCTATGGTGGCGGCTCTGCACCTCTCCCCAGCCTTTAGCCGAAGTCACTCTTCTCAAAGCTAAGTTAATGTTTCCTCCCCCGTTTCCATTGTGAGTTGAGAGAGATCCCGAGAGGATGGCTGTGTCTGTTGTTGTAAGAGGTGCCTACAATGATACAAAACAAACACACACACACACACACACTCGTTACCCAATATAACAATTCTATCATGTATCTCAGCTGAACTATCAGACTTTACTGTTCCACGTGATTACCAACAATTTATTTCTAAATTGTTTGTTGATGCTGGTATGAAAGCCAGATGCATTTGCAGTGGTACCTCTATGGATTGCGATATATGCATCTTGTTGATCTCAATATGTGGTACGCCCCCTCCAGGCATATCTTCGTAGTCCTCTTCATAACGATCAAAGAGGTCTGTAGCGTCGATACCTACGCTGATCATTCCCTGAAAAGAAAATTCATACCCAATATTTGCATTAGCATGAAATACAGCATGGTGCGAGTTAAAACGTTATCAACACACTTGTCAAACGTTCACCTTAGGGTTGGTCCTTTGCTGAAGTCGTCTTTCCTCCCTCTCTTTCTGAAGTCGCTCGTACTCCTCGCGGATTTCCGCTGGCGTTCTTTTCCTTTCCACCACCTGTAATCAAAACATTAATTAAAAGGTAAACCGATTTGGTTTTCTGATCCTTACCGCGAATACACATTTGATACAACAATCAAACAATTCGTTTATAATTCATGTATTTGGTCAGATATAGAGGAAGAGTTGTTGCCCCTGGCCTTACCTCCCATCCTTCGACATCCAGCCCTCTCTTCCCATATATATCATAGATTGCCCGCGACTGTGGGTCACTAAGGACTAATGAGAGGCACAGGCAATCATCAGAACCCCATGCAGGCAAGTGTATTCAGTGTGCAGTAAAGATAAAGCAAAGTGGTGGAACGTTTAACAAAAATATCTACCTTGAAAGAACCCATCAACTCTACTATATATAGCTTACCTTCATAAGCTTGGTGCACAAGGTTAAACAGCTGTTCTGCCTGCCTCTTTAATTCAGGATCCCGATGCTTGTCTGGATGGTAGAGCATACATAGCCTTCTGTAGGATGCCTTCAACTCATCTTGTGTTGCCTAAATATAGAGACACACACACACACACACACACACACACACACACACACACACACACACACACACACACACACACACACACACACACACACACACACACACACACACACACACACACACACACAATTATAACAGGGAGTTATAGAAATAAAGACATTGAACATGGAAAATTGCCTTTTATTTGTACTTCTCGTTCCTACCTACTAATTTTATCACGTGGCTCTAATTAGGAAAGTATATTTCAGGGGTGACACTTGAACTGACAATATGTGAATGGCCAAATCCGATTAAGACTCTCAGCACTCCGGTTTCGTGTAACTAGTTCGTGTGTTACTTTACGTGTAGGTAACGTTGCGGAAACGTAACCAGTCGTGTTGAAAAAGCTTGTAAGCTTGAACACCTCGAGCACACATTTACAGTATGTGTATACCGACCCGTTAACTTGTATAGCTATCAAATGACAGTAGGTAGCACTTCCAACACAAACGTTACACTACTGTCAGACTAGTACAATGCTATATTGCTAGCATTCACGTTATCTAACGCGTGTTCCAACTAGCCACAACTTGGATCTCGTAATACTCGGCTTTCAAATAAATTTTTAAGCCAAGTCAAAGTTTAAAAACGTAGCTAACTGATTAAGTTAATACTGCATTTGCAATAATCAACGTTGACTTGACAGCTAACCACCTAATCAAACTTCAGTCAGAATCAATGATAATCAAGGGTCAACAAGCAAGCTAGCAAGCTAATGTTAATTAGAACCTAACGCATAGCTATAAAATTTTTTTTAAGTACACCTAAAGACTGGACGACATAGCCATGCATCAACGCCAACAATAATTTAAAGGATTATGGCATGATATACCTCTCTTCGGACATTAAGTAACGAATAGTAATCATCATTGTCAATCTCATCATCATCCAAGGCCGGCGCCATGTTTACAACCTGTTTTAACTTCTTCGTTGTTCTGTGAAACTTTACCAGCCCCTGTTACTGCCATGTTTCGCCACCTTGTGGAGTGGCTGACCGTGAGACTTAAAGTCTGTTCTTTTCATCTGATAATATTAATCTTTTAATCAATTCACTTTTTTATTGACTTCTTGTTTTTCATACTACCTAATGAGTTTATGATTATATATAGATCAGAACAGCAAATGAGAAATACAATTGCCAATGCCTCAGTGCATTTGAACCTGTCTTTGCAAACCCTCCAATTGTTCTTTTAAGTGGTCTTAGCAAATTCAGGTCGCGGAATGTAAAGGCTTATATACTTGCAGGCACTTTCAATTTCAGCCTATCCAAGTTTAGATCATTCGAAAGTCAATGTTTTTATTCATGTATTCTCAATAAAGTTAAGATATATCTCATTATGCTTAAATATCATGATTCGTTTTCTCTATTCACTTAGGAAGGTGAGGCTAAACCAGGTTTACTGTGCCAGGTATACCTAAATAAATATATTACTTTTCCTTTTCATTTGCTCAATGAGAAAATAATGCCCCCTTTCAAATAACGATTAGCCTTCTGCCGCGCGTCCTGACGTCATCAAACACTCCTCCATGAAAGGAGCTGTCCGTTCAGCACCACATAGTCTACTTGCAGCCAAATCGTGCCGCTTGACGAAAATGGCATATTTATAAATCTAAAATAAAACAACAATTACATATCATACAATATCAAAACAACATGTCTTTGTGATGTCTGAAAGTTGGTTAGATGAAAATAAGTCCAGTTGTCAGCGATGCATTATCCAGGCTACATATTCCATGTTTGACAGTCTAATTCGATATCATCTATGTCCTTTTATATCGAACGTTTCAACAGATAATGCATATCAAATGAGAAAACAACTAAATATTCTTATCTCTCATTACTCTAAGCACATAAGTCTATTTTTGAAGTGTCCTTAAATTGATTGGCTATACATTTCAACCGATGACGTCTATGGTTTAATAGTTACATGCAAGGGATATCTGTTTTTCTTGATGGCACAAGCCATTCCAGAACTTAATTGTCAGTCATTGCCTCACAACCAATGGTAAGTTTGTATTGGTTGGACTTGCTGCTGCTCCTTGAGTCCCTCCTCGTGCTGTCCTCGTCGTGCACGCGCGTGGTACCCACGGTCGTGAGGAGGAGGAGGATGTTGCGCGTGAAGGGGAAATGGCTGCCGAAAACAAGCCGGAAGGTAAGAGAAATATAATAGGATTAATTTAACAGTTAGATAACTATGTGATATATAACAGTTTTAAGTCAGACAATGATGACAAACATGGCATGACATGTAAAGCATTTGAGAGAATATCGCTCAATTATTTTCTTCCGAATATCCAGCGTAACGTGGACACAACATTACCCTAGCCAGCTAATATTAGCTTGCTTTCAAGCCAGCTCTTCCAATCATTGCTCACGTTAAAGCACGCGGAGAAAATAGCAAGCATGATTAAAGTATCGGAATCTTAATTTCTTTTCTACCTGGTTTATTTGCGAAGCAGCAGTTTAGTTAGAAAAAGGAGTGTAAGTTAACAACATGCTTTGCCATCATCTAACTTCTCTTCTGTTCAGCTTTCAGAGCTTTTTTAATAGCCTCAGAGTAATGTTGGTCCAAGTAAAACTCAAAATATCAACGTTGATTTAATGTTTGTTCGTGGTTTGTTTCTAAAGCATTTTATTGCCACATGTCCAATCCAAAAATATGCCTGCTTGCAAGTCCTGATTTTTTATTTACTCGGCCATTCTTGAAAGGGGTCCCCTAACCCTGAATTCGCGTGCAAATTGTCTGCCACTCATTTATTTATTTAATTTCCTGCGTTTATCTGTTGACAACCTCAACTTGCAAAGGGTTTATACGCCTTCGCTTTTTTTCCATAGCCTATTTGTAATGAAATTCCATCAGAGCAGACGCAGCTGAGATGATGGAGAGTAAAATTTCCCGGAGCGCGCCTGTCCATTACTTCTCACAAACAGGCGCCAACTCACCATTTCCATAAAATGTTTTGTACTTGTTAATTTAGTGAAAGAAACTTGCCGCTTATTCATATTTGGCAATTGATTCGCGATTTGGCATACTTGGCAAAAGACCATATTTACCCAAATTAATCTAGAGATAAGATTACCAACAGTTTTTTTGCAAGTGTGACATTTTAATGAGAAACGGAAATATTTAAATATGACTACATTGAATAATGGTAAACTCCCTGTCAATGGTGTCATACAAACATATCGATCAACCGTTTTCTACGATCCACTAAAAGCTTGTGAAAAATTAATTAGCTGAATACAATTGGAAATTAATATGGAACCAAACAAACTACACAGGCTTTGGTTTATATTCTTCATTGCCATTTCATTGATGTATTGCTCACGGTGTTATACTACTGTTTTAAAAACTGCTTTTAGCTCATAATGTCAGCCTTTTCAGTTTTGCCTTGAAATTATGTGTAATTATCAGTGCACACCAGCAACATAAGGGTTTTGCTTCTTTTTCTTTGCCTTTTTTTTTGTCTTTGGTTCGAAATTTCTATGAACTATATAGCCACAGTGTGGAACCAACGAGACAATAGCTAAGTATATATAATGGTTACAACGTTTGTTTTACTTTTTAATGCTTACATTAGCAAGATATGCTCATATTTACAGATTTCAACAGACAAAGTTTTTAACAGAACGGTTGCGTTCGTTTATAGTATTAGTCCTGCAAATGTGTCAAAAATACTTAAACGGGATCATGTTGCATAAGGATACAGCTTAAAAAGTGTGTGCCAGTCAGTTTTTGGAGTAACGGCTATCTTGACAAGCAGAAATCATCACAGAGGGCATAGACATCCATTTGTCTAGTTTCGAATGCACGCTTCCGAAGAAAATGACCTCAAGGGGGTGCTATTGAGCTGTTAAAGTCAGCACGCAAATAGACCACTCAATGTTTTTCTGTCTGTGTCCATTACAACATAAAAAACATAGATACCCACCTAAATACCAACGTTTTTCGTGAAAGTGAAACTAATAAGACCATGGTGTTAAACATATGCAGTTGCCAACTGGATCCAACTTATATATTTATGTTGCTAGTTTCCTACATCTCCATCAGTAGGAGCTCTTATACTGAAAACCCTGAGTTGAAACTCCAATTGCTCAGCATACTGAGTTATTTTTGGTGTTCCTGTGAGGTTGGTCAGTGGAGGAGGAGGAGGAAGAGGAGGAGGAGGAAAAATAGGTAAAGTCATACCTTTACACAAACACAGTGTCCTCTCGGGCAAACTGGCACCCGATAGCTTTTTCACAGAAGAGTTTGAGGTAAATCTCTAATCTAATATTCATACATTTAGATTATCGAGGAACATGGAATTAATAGGCCACGTACAAGAAAAAAAGAAAAAAAATCTATTTGAGATTCTAATAGTACCGTTGTTTGTCGCCGCCACATTTTCCCCCTTTGTGTTGACGACGTGAAACCGTGGAGAAACAACAGCCTCTCCTTAACCTTTTGTCCTTGAAGCATGTGCACTGTGTACTGTCGTGGTGCGGAAGTGGACCTCGGCCATCACTCTGTCGTTTGGCAGGTTTTATCACGGCAGCCCTTAACAGCTGTAGGTCACATCCTGTGTGTTAAGCCCAGGGGCCGTGACCCAGTCTAGTCCTCTGTTTACTTCCTCAGGCACTTTTTCCCTCACCAGCCTAACTGATTGTCAGACCCCTGAGACGATTTAGGGCTTTCCTCAGGCTCAACACCCCTGAAAAGAAGCTGCCGTTTTCTTTATTTTGTTGTTGTTGCATGTATTGCAGAGAGTCTTAGAGGGTGTCGGAATGGAACACAATCTTTCAGTATTCGGCGAACAGTTCAGATTGTTTAAATATTGGAATCAGGTTGACGTTTTGATTCCGACGTAGGTCGTTGAATCCGTGATGTCTGAAGGGCTGGCAGCGTGGTGGAGACTGCAAGGTATCATTCCTTACACGCTTGTCTTTAACAGGCTTTTAGCGGCTCCTCCCTTCATTGACTCATCCAGCTTACTGATTCTATGGCCACCGATATCGATCCTAATCAAAGAAGCCTTGAGCTACAAGGAGCCTGATTGCTGACCCTTTTTATCTGTCATTAGAGATCAATGCTCAGAATTGAAATTCAAAAAGTAAGGCCTGACTTATTTCCTTTATGGCAAAATAGGGCTTCCACTTTTTGGGGGCCAATGTGTAAATGTTGAGATTTAACGGATGTAAATGTTGTAAATTATTTGACTTTCATTTTAGTTGATATTTGGATTTTTCCAAATCTATTGTTCAAGAGGGACTTTGTTCAAAGACTATTAGGTTCTCTTAAAAATACCATAAAGGAAGCGTGGAGCTGGGTAGTGAATACGGTTCTACGTTCCTGTCCTTCAGTGTTTGTGTTTCACAATCAGAATTGGCTGGAACTCAGTATCTTTCATTGTATGTTTGCGTGTGTTAACGCTTACCAAAAGCTGAAAACAAAAAGCTATCAAACGTTTGCTCTTTATTGTTGTGCGTGCATGTGCATGTCAATGTTACCTAAATTCTGTTCAGCATCTGTCAATAATGTTTGCGCGGGGGAGGGGAGGAGGAGGGGGGGGGGGGGTGAATGTATTGACACCATAAGCAGGTATACCATGCATCATATTTTCCACTGATCTTTCTCTATACTTATCTTTTCTTTGCCCCCCTGAAGGACTGAAGAAAATTCGTAACACGGATCGAATGTACAGATCAGCTGTCTGTTATGCTGGCCATGGTCCTCCTAAGAGTATCAGTGATGACACAGACATGAACAGTAAGAGTTGGTTATTAATATTGCATCCCCCCGTGGCACTGCTGCTTCGAGAGGCCACTGTAGCCTGCTACTGCTGCTGCTGGTTAATCTATTATTCATTCATCGATTCATTTGTTTACCTCTTGATTTCATCAATCACGCCCTCCCTTTTCTCTTCTTTTAACTCCTCCTCCTCTTTCTCCTCCGGCTTGGGGCGCTCCTCCAGGATCGGCCTGGGCTGATTGAAGTGTCTGCTTTACGGGATCACGCTGTCAATAGCTGAAGTGTTGTCGTTAACTAAGAGTGATTGTCTCAGGTTGAGGCCAGGGGATCAGGACCAGGCCAGCGAAGGCTTCCGTCCGTTCGCCGCCGTCAGTGCTGGCTCGGATCGGCTGCTCCCCCTTTACTCCTGTTAGTTTGACGTTACCAATGACAACCGTGCCGTTATAAGCATGGTTGTGTAAGGCTTACATAACACGGCAGACACATCTTTTATCAATGAGCAGATTAACCTAAGGTGCTGTCAGCGTATAAAGAAAGCGGGGCTACTTTTATGCTTAATGAATACACCCATCCTGCTGCACCTCCTCTCACTGCTACCAAGGACACTGTAATTAGGTTTCGGGTCCTTTCTAAATAGTGGGGGGCTTTTGAAGTCAAACCCAAGTTACTGTGGTGAGCCTTCCCGTGTTTGGTCACCGCGAGCGCTCTGCTGTCTCACGGCGTCGCGACGCTCCGAGATGGGCACGCGAGAGATCGCTAGACGTGTGCGTTGGGGCCGTAGTTGACTCGCGCACATCTGTGACGCAGACAGACAGAGCCATTGACTGGCACATTGTTAGACCCCCCCCAGTATCATGTGTGACAGCTGTGACTGGTGCATCTTTCTTGCTCTCCCCTCGCGCTGTTGCGTGGCGTTACACTATCCTATTCCCGAGTCAGGCGGCCTAGTTAATGCACGGCACCGCTGTTGCCGCGGCGGCCTGGAGGGGTGTCGTGTAGCACCAGGACACGCGGGGCGGCTCAGGCGGCCAGCCAGGTAAACCAGGGAGCGGAGTAATTGCGGGAGTAGTTACGATAAGGATGAAGGGATGTAGTTCTGAAGCTGCGTCCTTCAACTCTTTTGGTTTGTGTGTGCGTGTGTGTGTGTGTGTGTGTGTGTGTGTGTGTAATCATGTACACAGAAGCCCTCACCTCTGCTCTCCTTGAGATGGGATTTTCATGGATGAGTGAGCTTGGTGAGGGCTGGGAACACATAAAGAGTAATTTTCAGTTTGTTGCAGGCAAACACGTACACGTGTGCATGTAGGCCATGTCGAACTCCCAATAAAATACTTGGCCTTTTTCTTTCTCTCAGCTAGCCCCTTTTTTTTCCCCATCCTTGCCAAATTATGCTAACATAGCAAGGCCACAATTAAGTTACGAAAACCCTTTTGGCTAGTTGGCTAGTAATTTGACTTTAATAACAGTGTGATGTTACAAGCTATAGGCCAACTGATAAAGGTAATTGGTTTCCATGTGCGACAATAAAGGCTTACAGTAAGTCTGCATAGCCATCTCTATGCCCGCATCAAGAGTCATCCCATTGTATGGAGGGGAAGATCTCTGGAGCGTTTAACAATCACTGTTATCACGGTCAGGGACGCTTCTTTATTTGCCTTCAGTCCAAATTGACGGAAGCTCTAGTTTTCTCCAGAAGAGCAGGTCCCAGTCGAGCACTTTGTACACTTTTTATGCTCTCTTCACTCCTCTGGGCCAGTCAGAAGCAAGTCACACAGTAGGGGAAAAAAATCTGTGAGATTTTTTAAAACCCTTTTCAAATTTTGTGGGAGCCGCGGTTTTGAATGATTAAATATTGCGTTCAGTGCGAAAGGAGCGGTTGTCAATTATGTTTGCATTGTAGCACACGGAAAAGATAAGCGGGAGCTAATTTTGTGAAGATGTGATGCAATTACAGTATTTAGACGGTCATAGGAAATGCTGGTTTGTAGTGCTGGTGTATTGCAGGCTGGCCTTAACCCTCCCTTTACTTCTCTCTTTCTAATCCGGGCCCCTCATGTCTCACAAACACATTGTTTAGGACTGACAGCATGCTAGTATTTGATCGCTGCATCTTGACCAATAAAATTGCTTTTCTTCCGCTAACATTTGATTAAACCATCATTTCTTTCTTTCATTCTTTCATTCTTTCATTCTTTCTTTCTTTCTTTCTTTACTTCTTTCACCAATCTTAATAACTGTTTTCACTGTGTATCCAGCGAGGATAACCCCTCCACATGATTGGGATATTCTAAAGCTATGGGGCTTACTCTTAATCAATGTAGTTCACAGCCATTGAGTTACAAGACTGTCTGATTTGAGAGCATTAGGCAATTTGCCTACCAATTTGCATGTGGTGCTCAATCGGAAAATTAATTTAGAAATTACAAACTTATCTGCTAACATTCAGCACTGATGTTAGCATATAATCAATGTATCTTCAACTTCAGACTTGCTGTACAAAGGCCTACACAAATGCCCCAAAAAGTTGTTGTTTTTGCATGTTGGGTAAATAGATTTTTGCTGATATGTAAAGCCTTAATTGCTGCCATTCTTAGTATTTCAAGCCCTGAAACTTGCAACAAAGGCTACAGTAATTCTAGTGTTACAATATCACCTAAATATTTAGTCAGTGGCTATTTGTGCCATCATAGAACCAATCATTCTGAATTTCACCTTTTCTACCATGATAGTACTTTCTGTATTGTATGTATTTAAATAGCTAAATTGCTGAAACCATACGACCATATTGTATAGCCTCTCACACCAAAGTGTGGCATCTTTACGCATAAGGAGACAAGAGCGAGGACGTAGACTATTTTATACCCTTTAGTATCACCTACAGTATGGTACCTCATTTTGTTTAATTTAGTATTTGTATGCGCATGTGCCTGGTAAGAAGTACATAGAATGTCTAAATGCCATAGACATTTCCGAAGGGCTATGCGATTAAGCTAAATGCATGCTATTATAAACTGCCTGCATTTTTTCTTTCATGTGGTGTGTGCTTATTAAACCATTAGGCCCAAACTTTTGTTGGGTTTTTATCATTGATAGCCCTTAAAGGGCATCAGTGGTCAGAATACAGCCCTACTTAAAGGATGTCAACAAGTCAATTGCAGCAAGTAGTGAGCTATGTAGACAGTAAAAGTCAGAGCCACTTAAGTAGGCAATTGTTTTCTAATCTGTTTCCAGCTTTGTAAATTGACATTGTAGATTTCCTATAATTATAAACTAAAGCCATTTTACAGTTTAATAACTGAACCTATAATCGTATTTATAAAAATGTATCTGTTTGTTGTCGGTATGTTAACATCCCAAACATGCCATCAGAGTATCTAGTGTCCAAACAAAGTGTAAACTATGCTCAGCAGGCTGTTCTCCTCCAGGGCCCCTGTGGTCTTAGCCCAATGGGTGGCTGCCATCCAACCTAAAGCACAGCAGACATGGCCTTAGGCCTAATACCCTTGAAGTGGTGCTGAATTGAAGTGTCCACGTCAAACTGAGCAAAGATCAGAGACCAACTGTTTATCCGATGGACCGTCGACTCTTCTGCGACTGGTCTTCCACACTATTAACGAGGCTCTGGGCTGTTTGAAACAACCGATAAGAAGACCGGCCTTCCCCACATGTTTAAACATGCTTGGCCTATGGCTCCCTACAGTATGTTGCAATATTTCACCCTCAAAACTGCGGTTCCAAAAACAGACTTGCACAACCAACTGTGGTTAGTTGATTGTGCAATGACCATAACATTAACTCACCATTTCTCCACTGTGTGGGCACACCATAAGAGGAAACGCTGTCACTCCTCCAGCACACCCGAGACAGAGACGGAAGAGAGAGGGTTTTGCGTTGAGGGCTGGGCTATTGATTAAAGATTTGTTTTTGTCAACCTTTTCAGTCTCATGACCCTGGCTCTTGTCTCTTGGGTGGGGCCTGGGCAAGCCAGCATGACAGATACCCTTAGATTTGGCCAACTGTTTGCTGCACGGGGGATAACAGAGGATCAGGGATAATACGGAGATCAGCAAGCGGTTTTTATTTCATTTTTAAATCACGTTCGACTCATGGGTTACTCTGCGAAGAGACAGGCTCTACCTGCCCACCGCTGAGTAGCACTAGATGTCTCGACCTCCTTGCCTTGCGGACTCCAAAAACGTATGCGTCGCTTCTGCTGACATTCCGGTCTTTAGTCTGCTTGTCTGGCGCTTAATGGACAACTGAACCACACAGACACTTGAACTTGTCCACGAAAGTTTCCATGCTTCCCAAGGGTGTTGACGGATTGCACCCCGCGTAAGCGCGTGGTCCCAACTCTCCACAAAATCATTTCCCAGGCTTTTGTTGCATAGCAGACTTTCCATTTCTTTTGCGTTTTAAATCACTGCTCAGACCAAGGTACACTTGGTCTCTTGAATTTCCAATGTATCCCATGAGGACGCTCTTAAACCTGACTGAGTGTATGGTGGCAAGCACAGAGCCCTTTGCCTCCAGCAGCCTATGTACTAGATGGCACCATCATCAAGGCTGTAATTGTTTCCAGGCTTGTCGAGCTCAGCTCAGCACATCCTCTCATATAAAGGATGATTTAGCCTGCAAATTCACAGTCATTACCATTGAGCTACTCAAATAACGAGTAAGAAGCCTATCCTAATTTATGTTGCATTGTCATTAAATATGGAGATACTGTGACTAATAAACATGCTAACATCTGTGTAAATAAAACAATATTACTCCCGTATTTATTTGAATAAACTAGATGATTTATTATTCCGTTCAGAAAACATCCCGTGTATTCAAAAGAGAGAAGTATTTTTGGATGCATTCTTTGGATCATTTCACATTAGTTCTTCATCAGGTCTAATTGTTTGAGGAATCAAAAAGTAAAACTATTTGTAGCAAACGGTAAGAACATTGACTTTCTCAAAGGCACATTTGTGACCTGCTCTATTGTTATCAGTAACAAGGACCTGAACACATTTTTTTTTGTTGTACTACTGGAAAGGTAGTAATGTTAGCTTTGAAATTATACAGTTTTATCCCTCAAATCCAAACAGGAAAAAAAGTCAAGTGCAACTGCAATATTGATGAAAATATAAGCAATTGATTTAAAATCCTAAAGTAAGGGATTAGTATTAATGGAGTCTGAGGAAACAATGGCAGCTTTTTTTTTTTTTACAGAGAGCTCTTAACTTTACAATACGACCATAATGTAGACCTATTCTAAATTCTACCCCCGTCTCCTCTTGATGATGTCATCCGAGGGTGTGTCACACAGGGCAGCATTGATCCCTGGCAGTCTTCCATGTTGGGAGAGGCTGGCCACTGTGCTTGCTACGTCTGCTGCTGCTCCAGACGATTGATTACTGAAAGCAGGTCCGGGGAGTGCTCTGTGTGTAGCAGGGTAAGAGATGGTCAAGGCCCATCCTCCACTTGCTGGTACCAAGAGTCAACTACAAAACAGGAAACACATCCTCCACCATATTGGTCCTAGAAATAGCACGCATACCTCAGACATTAGGTTAGAACTTGGCTAGTTTAAGCCACTTTCTATACCATTTTAGCGCACTTGTAAACAAATGTCTAAATTTGAATCCCCATGTTGAATAGTCAAGTAATTTATGTTCTGCTTATACAAATACTTGTTGTTGTTGTTGCTGTGATCCTTCAGCTCCAGTGTTTTCCTTTTTGTGGACGACAAACAACAACGGCACTTTGGTGGCACCTAGGAGCAGATGCTGCAAACGGTTGTTAATTGGGTGAAGCGAATGATTACAGATACCTGTTCGTCTCATCTAAAAAAGAGTTTACACAGGCGGAATTACGGGTACAGCTGGATGCAGCAAATACTACAGATCTGTAAGCCCATTCCCACATCCCTTTGGGAGCCATAGGGAACATTATGCAGGAGTTCTGCTCCCTGATTTTGTACGGTCTCCATGCTGGGACGCTGCGAGCTAGTCCTCATGTCTACTTGGCCTGCTGTTTTCCATACCCTCTATCTCTACTGGGTATAAAGTACACTAGGTTTGAGCTAAATGCTGTGATGTATTCATATAGCCTACTATAGTTCCAGCTGGTTTGAATAAAAACAGTTATAAATAGCTGAAATCTTTGTATTGTTACTTCTATAAATAGTGAGTTCCTTTTCATCTTAACATTCTTTTCTGACACAGGAACATTGTGTCTAACCTCTACCTCCACTAGGTTCCTCTGTCATGTCACTGTGATTGACAGTAACCTCTTGTTTTTTTTCAAACTCACTCTTAATGAAAAGCCGCTTGCTGTGAATAAACTAACCTCATTTTGTATGTAAATTGCAAAAGCTATGGTTGCATAGATTTTCTAACAAGCTTTTGTTTACTATATAAAAAAACTGCTTTCATATTCATCCCAAAGACTTAGTTTTGTCCATAATATTATGGATTCACTGTAAATTTACTCTCTAAACAAATATAATTTGCACACACTTTAGCCCTGGATGAAATGCCATCTGCATATTTGAACAGGAATGACACAATGAAATGAACGATTTGACACAGCATGGTGTATGGTGATATTGTCAACTCGTTGCTGTGCTCCACAGTTCTATTATGCCTGTAAAGTGACTGTAAATGACTGCATGCAGCAACATGCATTTATCACTGTATGATGTATTTAACTGGGCTTTTTATTGAACAATTACTTTGAGTAATACTAAGCATCATGGCTGTGCTCTCACCCTAATTGCCTAATCTAAGAAATGCTACAGTTTTGTTGTGTTCTGAACGATAGTTATTAAAACCTTTTTTTTTATGTCAACATCATATGATCGTGTTATTCAATGGCTTTGAGTATTTCTGCCGACACAGTTGTGTTTTTTTCTTTTGCAGATGAACATGGACATTTGAAAATATACCTGCCCAAAAAGCTGCTTGAATGTCTACCAAAATGCTCCTCTCTGCCTAAGGAGAGACACCGGTGGAACACCAATGAGGTAAGGCTACTTTCTTTCCAACTGTGTAACGGCCATGCTCTGTCAAAAGAGCATTGAGAAGTCACCGTGGTCCTTTGTGCTTTTTTTAGCCCCAAACATTTTTTATTTACCGTTCCTGACACTTTTCCGATGTTTTCCCAAACAATCTGAATGTTTTTGACGCCATGATTTATAGAAATTGAACAATGACCCAGAATGTAACACACTCTTGATAATGCTACAGCAACTGCTACAGTCATGAATACTAATTAAAGCTTCTCATTATTTTTTCAGTGTTGCCATCTATGTATATATATTAGATATCGGATGGGTTCTGTCACATATCTTTAATACTATCTTTGTTAATGTCCTCCTTGATCCTTTTACTCCAAGAATCACATATTTTAAATATCTGAACCACTTGGGAGGCTTGTCCTTGTTTTCAAGGTGTACGTGCCCAGTACTTAATATTCCTTAAGAGCATTAGCATGTACAGTGTTATTTTTTTAACTATTGTTACATATTCATTGTCTTATATTTGACCAGAGGCTTAGAGCGCCTTTCTATTTAGCTATTGTAGAGATGAAACAGATAGAGAGCTTCATTGAGCTGAGCGTGGATCATCTGACCTTTGATTGCACCAAGAGCAAAGCACAAAGCACCAATCATTTTTCAATCCCCATATGAATAAGAAGGGAGCAAAAATACAAATAAATATTCTGGCCTATGTTTGCTATAACATCAACGATTCGCATCCTTAAAATAGGTCCTGTTTAAGCCAAGTCATAAATGAAACTGTCAGTCACCTGCGATGTCTTATTTATGAGGCTACACATTGGTGTATTCAGCCAACATTATAGAGTCAAACTTACAATGCACATAAACAATGTTTGGCCATAGGCGGAAGAGCCTCAAGGTCCTTCACGTTTCATATACTGTAGCGCTCCAATAAGAAGAGATACCACAACTCATTTCATTTTCTGTCTTAAAAAATATATTTATTTTCTTGTTCATTATTTATTTGCACTTTAGGCAGAAATAAATTGTCAAAACTGTTTGCACTGACTGTCCTTGACCTATAGGCCAACCATTTGAATTAAGCCTTTGGTTTTCACTGTACAGCTATTTTATCATTTAATGGAAAGTGAGACATTGTCTTGCTAAATGGTCACTTCTCATTCGTCAGTTAGGTTTACATCTATTTTGCAGTAAGGCTACCTCCATGGGCATTATTTCAATGTTTCAACATGGATAGATTTTACATTTTTGCAATTGCAAGGTTTCTCCAAACGTGTAAGCTACCAACGAAAAGCTTTGCATCTTTTAACAGGGCCGATTCCAGGGAATGCAGGCCCTAGATAACGCTATGAAAACTGACAGCTAGTGGTATTTTCAGAGGAACAAAGCATTAAAGTAGCCTTGTGAGCAGTATATACTAATGTTATTACCACTGTCTTCTCCCCCTTTTTATTAATGTTAACTGACGTTTGATTTTATCACAATTTGTCAAAGATGAATGCTTTCAAAAACACAGGATCTCAACATTCAGATGCCCATTAGATAAAGCCTTCTGACTATTAGAAATACACACTAACATGACTGAAAGGATCAGCAGAATGGTATATGTAGTGTTCATTAGTTAACCCAAACAGGCTTAAAAGACATTGTGTTTGTATAAGAAATGGTGTACAGCCTAATATGGTGTCTTTGGTCATTTGCAATATAGTTCAATTCTGATGTCTGAAGTCCATGTTCAATAATAGAGAAATTGCTTCTTTATTTTATGTTTGGTATTATTTGCATAACGATGCGTAAAGATTTGATCCATGTTCGCTCCTTGTTATGAGAAAATTGTAAACCAGTATGTACAAAATCGTCCATCCATGATTTTGATTAACAGATTGCAACTGTAAATACTGTGAAAGCTTGTCATGAAAGTTAATCGGCTGATAAACAGGCAGAAAATGTGGCAAAGACCAAACATAGAAAATCAGTATTTGGTTCCAGTGTATCGGCCGACTATTTGGTTAATAAATTCTTTGCATAATGCTGCTCGGATAAAGCAATTTGCTTTCTATAGTTGGAGTGCTCTTTGTGCCATCAGTATAACAGAAAGGAAACTTAAGAATCCCTTCAGTATAACAGAAAGGAAACTTAAGAATCCCTTCTACTGTCTTGATTTCACTCAATCCCCCTCAGCTTTCCACAAAAGCCATCACGTGAAGAAAAAAAAACAAACTTAAATGTTTTAATTAAAGCCGATATAACTTGTTTGCCCTTGTTGACCTGCAGTGTTAGGCTTGGAGTCTACATTAATTAATAGATTTTTAAATTGATTTGAAAATGTAGGCACTTGTGAAGGATAGACGCTGCAAGCTGAAAGCTGTTGACATGTCGTGTCATTTATCACGCAAATTAAATCTAAAATGACAGATTTGATGAAAAGCTCAGATTTGATGCCATCGTGTCTGGACTGGCTATTGTCATGTGGCTTTGTAACCATTCCTGTCATTGTTCCCAACCACCACCTTTGTAACATGGCATGATGAGCAAAAAGAGAAGTCCCTTCTTTTTTCTTTATTTTTGTGATTAGAGAGGGCTTTTTAGGGTTGAGCCGAATGGAGCAACCTTCCCCGAAATCAAGGGCATTTCTCTTTCATGTGTGCCATGCAAAGGGCGTGCATGCGGCTCATATGTGGGTGTGTATGTGGCTCATATGTGGGTGTATATGTGGCTCATATGTGGATGTGTATGTGGCTCATATGTGTATGTGTATGTATGTAGATGTGTATGTGGCTCATATGTGGGTGTGTATGTATGTGGATGTGTATGTGGCTCATGTGGGTGTGTATGTATGTGGATGTGTATGTGGCTCATATGTGGATGTGTATGTGGCTCATATGTGGGTGTGTATGTGGCTCATATGTGGATGTGTATGTATGTGGATGTGTATGTATGTGGATGTGGCTCATATGTGGGTGTGTATGTATGTGGATGTGTATGTGGCTCATATGTGGATGTGTATGTGGCTCATATGTGGATGTGTATGTACGTGGATGTGTATGTGGCTCATATGTGGATGTGTATGTATGTGGATGTGTATGTGGCTCATATGTGGGTGTGTATGTGGCTCATATGTGGATGTGTATGTATGTGGATGTGTATGTGGCTCATTAGTGGATGTGTATGTATGTGGATGTGTATATGGCTCATATGTGGGTGTGTATGTATGTGGATGTGTATGTGGCTCATATGTGGGTGTATGTGGCTCATATGTGGGTGTGTATGTGGCTCATATGTGGGTGTGTATGTGGCTCATATGTGGGTGTGTATGTATGTGGATGTGTATATGGCTCATATGTGGGTGTGTATGTATGTGGATGTGTATATGGCTCATATGTGGGTGTATGTGGCTCATATGTGGGTGTGTATGAATGTGGATGTGTATGTGGCTCATATGTGGGTGTATGTGGCTCATATGTGGGTGTGTATGTATGTGGATGTGTATATGGCTCATATGTGGGTGTGTATGTGGCTCGTTGGCGGCAGACAGGGAGGCAGGCTGGGTAGGGATTACAGAGTCTCTTGTCGGTGCGATTGTGTGACTCTTAGCGAAAGTGACACCTCATCAATTCTGTGCATATTTCTGGCACTGGTTCAGCATGCCTAATGCAACCTTGTTGTTCTTCCTTTCTTCTCATTAAACTGTGAATTGTGTGCAAGGGGTTGGGGCGGTTGATGATCACTTGAGCTGAAAGGAATTTGATGGCATGAAATATTTTTTCCAATTTGTTTTTCTAAATTATAGACTACTGTATGTTGCCATGCTGTTTTGACAAAAGGGGGTATTTCGCATGCAAAATGTTGTTTTTCACTACTTGTACAAACCAAAAATGTTTTGAGGGTTTTATCCTCATACTTGATGAGGTCCGTCATCCTCCCTAGAGAAGGCGTCCGCTCTTTTTCCGTGTGGAATTGGTTGCAGAAGGAAACGGTGAATGCCTAATGGGAGGGTGTGGTGAAGCTAATGCAGACCTATTCATTTCTATCTCCTTCTCCTGATTCCCCTGTGTACATTTATGGGGAGAAGGTGCGCAGGAATACATTTCAAGCATTTACTGGAAAATTAGATAAACCAATCTGATCAAAATGCGCGAGGAGGCAAGGGGGGAGGTAAGGGGACTGTTCGTCAAGATGGAGCTCTGGAGCAGCCGGAGAGATAGAAATATAGTTTTCCACCGTTTAAGTTGTCAAAGTGAGATTAAGGGAAAACATTTTGGCAAAGCTTGACATTTCATTTAGGAAACACAAGCATGGCTGAGAGAAGAATGAGGTTTGTTTACAAATAAGGATACATGCCAGGAATCACAGTAGTGTTTCCAGTGAAGCAATTTGGCTGTTAGTTTTGTCATTAGAGTTATTATATAAATAAAGATTATCCGTCGGGAAGCCGTTAATAAAATAAAACAAAAACACAACTAAAGAAATTTCATTAAAAAGAAAAAATGACACCGAAAATCAAAAAACGAGTTTGTCTGTTCACACTGTTTTTGCAGCTGCTCTGTCAGTCCACAATCAACATATCACTGTGATTTGAGCCTGGAGGAGGAGCAAATCCTTCCCGAATTCCTCTCAGGTCTACATCCTACCACTATTGTCTGCTGGCTGCTCTAGCAAGATGACCTCTATTTTGCCAGACATTTCTGTCGAGATTACAATCTTCTTAAAGAAGGACACCTCACACTGGAAGGGGCTTTAGGCTTATATCCCTTTCAAGATCAAACAGAAACAGCCGGATGTTTGGTTATTTCGGCATGGGCAGGCTGCAGGACGGGGAGTTGTGCAGGAGAAATTGAAATGCCACGCAACGCTGCTACTTTAAAGATGCGTTCCCTGCTCCTTTGGCCCCTCGGTGGAGACCCGCTACATGGGCCCTGTACGGTGGGCTTTCAAACACGGCCAAAACAATTTTACAATCCAGTGACGTTGACTTCAGTTGATTTGTCTGCCAGTTTGCTTTGATACCGTCATTTATTTAACCTAGGCCTATAACTATTATTTGCTTTCATAGCACCTAATACATCTGTCATTGTGATAAGTGTTCTGAGCTCTGTTGGGGATTTTACAATGTCGCTACTACATCTTAGGAGCAAAATCACACAATATATTACCCCCATAGACTCAGTCAGGGAGAGCACAAACACTGAAGGAAAAACATAGAAACACTTGCCATATTGGGTAAAAAAAATAAAAATAAGTAGAAATTTGATCTGTGGACGTCAGCCTTGAAAAGCGGAGGCGTCGGAGTGCAGTATGAAGGCCTGGGAGCGACAGTGGACACGGGACCTAAGCTGGTGTGACACCCTCAGTCCTTAATAAACGCCACAGTACTCGGCGCACGGGTGCGCCGAGCCCCGCCCCCCCCCCCCCCCCCCACGCTCAGCTTAGAGAGCGGGAGTGCCTCTGAACTGGTGCTGAACCGAGAGAGACAAGAAGAGCGCCGGCTCAGGCCTCCATCGGCCTGCTACACATTTAATGCCCCTGTCGCCAAGAATAATCCTCTCTGCCTGTCGCCGACGCTGGCAGAGGCACAGCACGTTTCTTACATGCAATATGCCTCCGCTCAGGGCGAGGCGAAGCCTCATCTTTCGGACACACACGGTGGTGGGCAGCGGGGGGGGGGGGGGGGGGAGCATGGAAACAGCCAGCCCAGAGCCCAGTGGTCGTCAACGCTGCTGCTGCTAGTCAGAGCAAAATGCGGAAGACGGAGGCGCGCGGTAATCTGGTGAGACGATCAGTGACAGTGTGAGATAGGCGCTATAATGACGAGGACAATTGGATACAGTAGTGTAATCTTTCACTCCTTATCGCAGACCAGAGCGGCGTGTCAGTTAACCCGTTCTCCGCTCACCTTCTTTTTGGGTTTTCGTAGCTCCCCTCTGTTATTGTTTGAATAACCGTTCTAGAGTCTTTCAAAAAGGAGCTCTAGGAGATTGCTTGGATTAGACACAGGCTTAATCTTCCCTCTGTTCTTTTGTAATGGTAATGATTTCCTTTTTAAGTGTTTATTGAAGTAAAAAATATGAAAGTGCTACGAAAGGTGGCTCGGCTTTTGCTCGCTCTTTTTTTTTCTCCTGAGTGACTTTCTGTCATGTAAACTCGCTTTGGTAACCAATCCAGAGAATTTATACGTCCTTAAAGGCTGTTCGTTTTGATCACAGCACATGGACGACCGTCCATTCATGATAGCCAGCCCTGTGTGTTTTCATCATCTTAAAACCAGAGGGTGCAGATCTAGGAATTGAGGCTGGTGAATCGTGCCCCTCTGGATCTCCTGACCTCATTAAAACTACGGCTCCGTTTGAATCTTTTTCCTCTTCTTCTATGGATTAGACAGATAACTCTAATAATGATGATTGGGATGCCCTCATCAAACTGCCAGGGCTTATGCTTTAGAAACACCTTCTCTGATACATTTTGGCGGTGGCGTCAACAAAATTGGATCTTTTTTCCCAAGCTGTCAATGTTGTTTTTTTACGGACGCCGGCGCTCGGAGACTTCACCTAATCGAACTCGGGGCCGCATCTGATTAAATGTTTATCTTCATTTGAGCTTCTTGCCCGCCACGGCCCCTCTCTATGGAGTGTAATTAAAATGACTCCCTCCAATCGCGAATGTTTACGGAAATGTTCATTAGCTTCTCTGGGGCAATCAGTGGAAATTAAAGGTCATGTTTGACTGTTTGTTTGTTTGTTGGTTTCTTTTTTTCCCCCTTCTCTTCGTGCTGATAGAACTGCCTTAATGTTTCAACAGGAACAGGTGTCCTGCACACGCTCTGAATATTAACGAGTAAGGCAGGTGTGCAGGGTCGTGTCTCAGGTGTAGCCGTTGGTATCAGGCTACTTTATATTTCCAGCTTTAGATGAAGGGCAGAATACTGATGGCATTCCATTGGGATATTGGCTTTGGACCTTATTTAGCGCTTAGGTGAACTAGTCAATTATGTTTTTATTCGGAAAGATGGCAAAATCACCAAGCCAATCGTTTTGTTGCTTGGAGACCGTTTTCTTCCCATATTATTTAAAAGATTTATTTCCACAGATTCCACACATTTCACACTTCTCTTTTTATTTCCTTGATAAATAAAATAGTTGGCTGGCTCAAGATGATTATGATGATGAGGGGAATGAGGAAGATGGGGCTTATTATAATGAGCATAATCATAGTGCATATTGCACTGTTAGTACATGGGCTCAAAAGTATATCCTGGCATCAAGCGCGGTCCACTCAAAGGAAGAGAAGAACTCTGCCGAGTTGCTTTGATCGGCTGGCCTCATAGTATCTCTCTCTAAGCTTGATAGCTTTGCTGATTGCTAGTCTTGTAGCTCACTGTGAAGTGTCAATTGTGCAGCGGTCGTGTAGTCAGCCGGTTTTGTAATGGAAACCCGACGGTAAGGTCATTTAGGGGGTCCTGCACGCTACAGGGACCTTTTTGCTTTTTCCCCTGGATGTGTGCATCCAGGCAGGGGCCCTCACGATCCTCTGAAGACGGGGGTGCCCGCTCAAAATTGCATGACCTCTATTGTAGAAGATACAGGTCACTCCACCTCCTGTGGGAAGCCTTTAAATTGAACCCAGCTTGTGTCTTCGATTTTCTCCATCCTCACACTCTCTCTCTCTCTCTGTCTCGCATGCACGCAAGTTTCCCCTCCACTCTTATCTTCTGTCTCTTCTCTTTTCCCTCATGTGTTCACTGAGCTGCAAAGCTATTCAGGGATAGAGGAATAGATTTCTACCTTTTTGCACTAAATTGCTGGGTCAGGGTTTTTGTGCGGAACCGTTTTGTAATGGACTTTAAAGTTTATTTACTAGATAAAAGAGGAAGAGTTTCCACATATCTCGCCGAGTTCTTTCACGTGTGTAAACATGCTTCAGTAAATTGTTGCGCGGTTCAATATTTACATGTGAGTCAAAGTAAATATGATACATTTTTACTATTATTTATAATGTACTATTTCTAGAGTTTGAGTAAAAATGTTATTTTCAGTGAATGCCTTGAATGTTTTGGGATCTCTGGTATTATGGAAGGTCCTCCTATAGCTTGTCCTATTTTATATTTCATCAAGGTCAACACCACAGCTGGTCAGCAGGAGAACACAATGTATCGTTCTTATTTTAGTTGTAAGAGAAATGCCTCCATTAGTCCATAGGGGCCACTCGCTTTTTTTTTATGAGTATCAAAGGAGCACATCCCTTCCACACTACAAAATATAACATGAGAAAGGGGGGTTAGAGCTGGGGTCGGAAGGCATTTTATCCAGCTCCGGAAGGAGTAGGCTGGGATGTGGCACGCTGGATGTTTCACAGGCGTTCTCCAGGAAATCCCTTTGACGCCTTCCTCCGGCTCAGTAGGAGGCACGGCGTTGGCTAATCATTGGAAGGCCGCATGGGTTCTTCTTCTTCTTCTTGTTCTTCTGCTTCACCGTCTCCTCCCTCCCTCTTTAGCCCTGGCTCTCGGTCTATCGCTCTCAGACCCCTCTCTCTCTCTTTTTACCCCCCCCACCCCCTTTTCTTGTGGTGCTTTGATCTTTAAAGGTCCTTGAGAAAGAGGAGCCAGCAGGAGCAGCAGCAGCAGCAGCAGCAGGCTCGGGCTCTCTCTCTGGGCTTGCTTGGATCCCGGCCCATCGTGCCCTTCTTTCTCTGATAGACAGCTCCCGTCATGGCAGCGCCTCTCTACAGCCCTGCTGCATTAGGGGGCCTAAGCCTGATAACCCCCCCCCCCCCACCCCTCGTATTGTTGAAGGGAGAGTAACTAGAACTGGGTCTCTCTCTCTCTCATTGACCTTGTTTGTTAGCGGGACCCGCAATACAATGCAGCCATTCTCATGCATTTATCTATATCCTTTCATGTCCTCAGGAGTAATCATTTTCCACAAACTCAAAGAGGCAGTTGAGCTGACGGTGGCACTTCTCTCCAGGTTGTGAGACCTCTCCCTCTTTTCTCCCTCTCCCTCTCTCCCTCTTTATTTCTCTCTCTCTCTCTCTCTCTGTCGCTCTCTCTCTCTCTCTCTCTCTCTCTCTCTCTCTCGGAGCGATACACCGTCCAATGTTAGCACTCACACTGTAAGTGTTAAGCATTTATGAGATTTGCAGACCGGGGAACCTGAACATTTGGCAGGATGACAAGAGGCTGTGGACGCTCAGCTGACTGGGCTGTCATCTCCTCTTGAATTAAACCGAGCTACTCTTGTCAAAAACCAAGGGTGCTGTTCATTGAGCTAACAAGGTGTTCCTACATGCAACGTCTCTCCTATTTCCTTTCAGGTTCTTTGAATTAGAGTATGTGTGGCAAAGTCTTACTTTAGCTATTAGTTTGAATCAGCTTTTATTGCAGTTTTTCTTCTGTTGTGCGTAGTTAATTGTAAAAAAAGCAAACCAACCAAATAACAATCGTAATTAGCTTATTAAATGGTACTTGCACAGTTTTAGAACAAGTTTATACGGCATAGCTTCATCAGCAATGAACATAAACGTACCTTTTCGTTGTTACTGAGAGGAAAACAGAACAAACTTATTTTGACCTATAGTTGCTATTGGACATGCGACACACAAAGCTGTCAATCCAGCACAATGTCATCCCGATCTTTTTTGGCAGCCCTAAAATGAAAACTTTGCAGTACCAAAGGTTATCTACCTTAAGCTCTTTGTTTTCCCCTTGCATTAAAGCCTCGCTTATTCAGGCATGGGTCCTCTGTGTCCTGCAGCTCAGAGGGTGCAGTCCAGCAGGACTCGCATGTCCTCTTGGAGGGACGTCCTTGGGTCTTTTGTTCAGCTCTGGGCCCTTGTGTGAAGTCTTTTTCTCCTGAAAGTGTTTACACTTCAATGTAACCGGGCTGGATATATAAAAAGGAACTGGCAAGGACATAGTGATCCCTCCCCCTGGTCCCAGAACAACTTCTTACAGGTTCTGAAAACCGTTTGAGACATTTGATCGCAAAGTTAAATAAACACCCTAAAATTCTTTGTTCTATATCAACCGCTCGGAATTTTTATTAGAACAATCTTGTGAACAATTATGAAATATTAAAGTTTCTTCTGTTTACTGTTGTCCTTGGTTTGTCAGATTTTTTATTTTTGTGTACATTTTAAAAAGCGGCAGGAATAAAGTAGGGGGAAGATAGCAAGAAAGATTTTACTTTCCTGCTGAGCGGGCAATCACAAGCTAGCAGCCAGGACTTATAAGGCACCTTGTAGGAGATACTTTACTTTGGAATATATCATAATGGATGTTGTATCATATTTCCTATCAAGAAATATACTTACTTCAAAACAGTACAAAAAATAAGAACAATAACTGCAAGAATATTTCAATTTAGTTAACTGGATGTATGTAAATAAGCGTTCTCGCGGTGTAGATAACACATTTGTTCATGGCTTTGCTCAGATCAATTACTGCAGTAGGTACTAAAAATCTACAGACTTTTACGACAACTTGAAATATTAAGTGTTCCAACCAAATCCTCAGGTTTTCAAACGCAGAATCGGATGAGTTTGGCATTAAGTTCAGTGTGTAAGGTCTGTATGTCGACTCTGAACACCGGCTGGTGTTAATTGCTGCGTAGATCCTCCAGCACATGCTCTCAAGCCAGAGCCCAAAAGGTTGAGGTGTCGACGTGCTGCTCTTCGACAGTTCATTATAACGTGCCCTACTCGCCTCATCCTCCCTCCCTCCCCTCCTCCCCTCTTCCAGACTGTCCTTTAGCGGAACCTTGAGGCACTATTGAAATTCTGTGCTGCCTTTTGAAATCTCTGTTGATGAGTCAACGCAGATCCATGGTGGCTCAGCCGCTCCCTCCACTGCTGGACATTTTTCAAAGTCATGTTTATATAATTAGCAAGAAGTCAGAGAGCTTTGGGTATATCTCCAACAATGGAAGTGAATAGCAGCTTTCCTCTGGACAGAGATTGCCTCGACTGGACTGTTCCCAGTTCTGGGGATGTGCTTCGCTCCCTTTAGTACTAGACGCTTGGCACAGGTTTTGGTCTTGTTTTTACGCATGCCAATTCTTGAGGGTCTTTCATTTCTCTGTACTAATGATTTGTTACAACTGGATACACAGTTTCCATGAAACCAAATCACTAAACAGGAAGGATGCAAAGGATGTTTGCAAATGCATTGATCTGGATTTCGCTTTAGTCTAGAAGGCAGATGATAACAATTGATAAACATTTTCATAAGAGGAAAGAGACCTGTAAAAGCCACACTCTTTGCCTGACTCTAACAATATGTATAAGAATCATAGTTTTACTATTTAAACAAGTAAAGAATCACATACATTCTGAGTACAAGTTTGTCTTGTTTTCTTACTGTGCAAGAATGAATCTATTTGTTTCATTACAGAGATTTTGCTCTTGTTATGCCTCACGTCTTAAGCAGTGAAATAAAGAGGAGCATCTAATTGCAAATCCAATCTGGTTTTAAATCTCTACTTCCCTCCTTTGGTGCTATCTTGAGAGATGATTGTGCCTCACTACAAAGGCAGCCAGACACAAATCTTCATTAGATGTGGGTTGATAAACCATTAATCCATTCTGGCACTGTTTTATTTCCATTTGTACTTGTCTACCCACGCAGTAAGCCAAATAAAGAGAGAGAAACCACCTCTTGAACACGTGTTGACCAAAAAAAAAAAAAAAAAAAGAGACAACGATTTCAATTCAATAGCATAGATATCTTTGTACTGGCTGCTTTTTTATACAGACAGTTTTTTTTCTGCCGTCCATTCACTCTCGTGACCTTTAAGAAGACTATTTATTGAGTTCCAAAGCATAAAGTAAGTTGATTCTAACAGAAAGGGATATCTTGCATTAAGACTTGACATTGTATGTCTTAGTGTTAGTCTCTACTGGAGTGGTGATAGGGTTGGGTCAGTAGCATATTAACACTGCTATTGCTATTTCCCTATTCCAATAAGTAATGTAGTCATATATATTCCCCCCCCCCCCCCCTCAAATAAATACAGCCTATTATAAGTTTTATTCGGACCGAAAAGAGGAGAGACAGTCTCTGCAGTTTTGCATCCCTTTCTTTGAATTTGATTAACCTTGGTGCACAGCATCTCCAAATTGTGTCATAGAATTGTTGCCACCAGAGATTCAGCTCTTAGACGAAAACCGCCTCCCTATTGTGACCTTGCGGGAGACAACCAATGGCCTTTATCTGCCTAAACGCATAATAAATCCCAGAAAAGGCTTGGTCCACCACACTGACTCCCCTGTAATGTATTGACACGCACCACCACCATTTATCAGTTTGTCTCTCTCACTAAATTATTTAGTTTGAACCTGGGCAATACTTGCTTACTGTGGCTTTTGTCTTGCTTCAGACCTAATAGTGACTTATTTTCCAGGCCCAAGTTTGCTCCACTGGCCTGTGAGTTAGATTGATACAGTAAGCACACACAGAGTGCAGGCTATCATGCAGTGCTTGAATAAAAAAGAAGCCCTTCAAGTGTCAGTAGTGTCCCAGAGGACTGTTCTCGCTTTCATTCTGAATTTGCGTATTTGCTTCCTCTCGTGCTCATTCAGAAGTCTCCTATGGCCGCCATGCCTGCAGTCATAACCTCTTGAATCAACACCAGAGCTCAAAGCAACAATGTCGGCAGAAGAAAATTGCTCTAATTTACAAGAGCAAAATATGGATTTTTGCCTCTCGAAAGAAACCACGGCACCTAAAGGCTCTTTTTTTTAAATCAGAGTAATTCAATTAGAAAAACATAAACAAACAATAAGTATTATTTTTCTTCGGTGTCTCTGTCTTTTTGTAAGGATTTAAAAATGTTTGATTTATTTTCAGGGCATAAGTAATAATTAGTAGAGATTCCCTCAGGCAGCGAAACAACCAGCCTGCCTAACGTGATTTTTTAAATATCATTAGACATGCCTCAGACACTGGAAAGATAGCATCCCAATGTTAGTTGTAAGTAATATATCACATTTTATTCCACAATCATGTTGAAAATCATATTTTAACTGGTACGGTCTGTTCAGATATACAATTCTCCATACCGAGCACAGAGAGATCATTTGTATTGTTTACTCCCTCCCTCCCTTTTTTGTGATGGTTTTGCTGTTTTTTTTTTCTTCTCTACAGACTTGCATTCGCTGAGCCTCTGCTCCCCAGCTCATGGGATGTTTGCGCTGTGTATTAATGCGAGATTGATGTTGCCGATGACTCTCGTAAAGCAACATCAGATTACCGTACTAGGCTTGAATACCAAACGAGGAAGAGAGGACGTGCCAAGGCGCTGCCTCAACCTTGATCCAAAATCTCCCCTTAGCCCAAACCATGTTCCCCAAGATGAAAGAGTCAATTGTTCTGATATGCTGATCAAAGCCCCATATCTCCTCACTATAAAGCAACACCTGGAATCCTAATGGAGAACCCGGTAGGAGCAACCAGAACATTGTGTAATGCATAATGTATTTGTAAATAATGTTTATGTAAACATCTGCTCGGGGTGCTTCTCATTTATTTATTTGATTTATTTATCTCCCCCTGCTGGTATGGCTGATTTGTCGATGGTAATAGGCTGATCCGGGGACGTAAACATCCTTAGCTTCCTGGGCGTTTGTCACACGCACAAGTCAAAGCGTCGCATAGGGGATTACGTGTCCAACATTTAATCAGTCATCAACAGTAGCCCCAGATTCCACAACATTATCATCACAAGTCTATTTTCACAAACGTAGGCCGATGGCATTTAAATATATATCACGGTTTTTGATAGCTGATTCGGTCCATCTCAATAACATGTCAGCCCAATGCTAAAGTAGTTTCACCTGTATATATGTGAATTTATCAGTTAATGGGATGGGGCATATTCGAATTTTTCCACCACTCTTAGACCTGTTAGCGAAACATGCTACACGGCAGCGGGCCGCGTGCTGCTGACTTGATGGCTTTTCCAGTGACTGAGCTCCACTGCCACTAGCGTCTGGGCTGGAGTAGCCAGACCCGTGGAACAAGAGGAGGAGGAGGAGGAGGGGGGGGGGGGCTCTCTATAAATACCCTTCCTGTCATGCTTATATCAAATGAGCCCTGTGCACTGGATGGGGCCAACTCTAGCGCCGAGGATGTTTTTCACACGTCTGCGAAGGTCCAGGGGGGCTGCAAAGGTCAACGATACGCTCAATAGAACATTCGTATGAGTGGGTTTTTGTATTGACGTTTATCATGATGGGTGTCGCGGATGAAAAAAAGCCTATCATTAGAATTAATTATCTTAAGGGGGGTGGGGGGGCATGGGACGGAGGCTCTGAAATCCCTGCGTTCAGTAGCTCCCCCATTCGTTCTACTTCACATGCCCGCGTGGAGGCCGAGTGAATGATGGCTTAGATGACAACAAAACATGAATTATGAGCAGATTTGCATTCATGCCATCACTGAAATCCCTTCTGTCTGTTCTTTTCCCCCTCCAGAGGATAAATAATGTGAGACAGATATCTCACATCCATAATGAGCATTAAATGTGTATATATGATATTCCTTTTACGCTTTAATAAAAAGTTAGAGTTGTGCCGCGGTAGGAGGAGAAATATCCTCGGGGCTGCTCGTAACGAGCGCGGTTGTTAGCATCAGTGTCGTGGTTACATTCTGATTTGTTTCCCAGTCGCTTTAAGAAACATCGCTCTCCAAACATTGCTCCCCCGAGGGCCCCAGTGTTGGGGATGCCCTGATTTAAAAGGCAAACATCCCTAGCTGATGCCTCACTGCCGCTCGCCGCCTCTCCTGCTGCTGCTGTTGCCAATGATGAAGTTTCCAGGGAGAGGATGATAATCCTGACACTGCATCCTCCTAAGTCAGTCAGCCGTGCACTGTAGATACGGATGTGTCCCCGGGCAGATTGGGAGGTAGATCCCCCCCCCCCCCCTCCTGTGGTAACTCGGTGCCTCGAGGGAGCCGCTATGCAAATAACGAGGGGCCCGGCGGGCGTGGAACATACACAGATAACCTTCATGACGGGCGCGGATCAGTGACTTCACATTAGCCGATAGGATTAAGGTTAAAATCTACAGGAGGCTTCATAAGAAAACACCCGACGTAGGTAAAGAGATAGGATGGTACATATGCATACTTAGTGTCGGCCCTGATAAGAGCTGGGTAGGGCCGGCCATGGGAGTCCAGGAGCAGTCTGATGGGAGTTGACATGCAGTCGACATGCAGAGCCCAGTTCCAGTGCACGGCGTACACAGCAGCTGGGCATCACTCGTCACTCGCGTCATTCAGACCTGTATTATTTTGTAATAACGAAACCAATTAATTGAATGCTTATGGTTGACTCTTTCGTGAGCACGAAAGTGTCATTTGTTTGCCTGGCACACAATATAGATAACACTTCAAAAAATTTTTTATGAAAATCCAAACCATGTTTACTGTGTTTAGGTGTTTTGCATGTAAATAAATAAACAATACAATTTGCAAAAGTGACAAGGCGCGCAGTTTAAAAGGCTTTGGAACATAGCCGTTCAAAAATCTGCCTTGTACGCCTTCAACATTTCAAAATCGGCGAAGTCGTCTGGAATGAAGGAGCCCCAGACTTTTGTTCGCTATCTCGTTAAGCTGCATGGCGAGATTGCATTCGACGAGCATGCGACGGGATCCACCCGAGTGGAGAACATGCAGAGAAACAAAACTATTTGTCTCTGTCGTCCCATCTGTCTGCCGAGAGCTCCAGCCGCACCCAGAGTCCTCCTGTCTTCTCAGAAGCCAGCTCTCGCTGTGCCACCGAACTGGGCCATCAGATCTACTCCAGTCACATCGCAGCTCCTCCGCTGGGCCGAAACACGATTGAAATGTATACGAGATGGTAAGAAAAAAAACACATCCCCGAGGCTGAGGCGGAGGCTTTCACCAGAACAAGAAGAACGAGGTACGACCCTCCGCTCGAAAGGAGAGGAAATGTGCATTAGGTCTTGATGAATGGTGCGGAGTCAGATGTAAATGATGAATCTGGAATTAAACGTCCTCTCTTCTTCTTCTTCTTCTTCTTCGTCTCCGTGAGAGGATTGCACCCCGGAGTAATAACTCATAAAACTCGAGTAATTAGCACAAACAGCTGTAACACAATGACCCCTATTCATCAAAGCATGCGTGTAAAATGTACAGTATATTTATCTGTTTTTTTTCCCTTGATGTTTTCTCTCTCTCCCGCCCTCTAATCGCTTTTACCATCTCCTCCCAAATGAGTGTCTTTATCAGTGCAGAGCGTATTGGATGTTCATCCAGCATGTTGATGGGGGCTGTAACAGGCGGTATAAGTGAGGGCAGAGAGACAGAGGCACTGATGAAGTGCACTGGACTGTGACCGCAATTTGACGGGGAGAAGAAGAAGACAGACAGAAAGACAGACAGACAGACGGAGGCAAAAGATAGACAAAAGAAAAAAGGGGGGAAACGAATGAGAGGCTGTGCTTAAGATGATCTCCAGGCCGGTCCTGAAGGACAGTCAGACCTCTTTAGCTCAGACCAGGCTTAGAGTCAGGAGAAGGGTGGGGGTGGGGGGGGGGGGGGTTCTTAATCCTCCAGCCAAAGGCAGGTGTATTAGAACAGGCCTAAATAGATACACGGATGTACTGGCCAGGGGAGAAACCAGGGATAATTGAAGTCTGCTAAAGGAATGCAGACATACGTCCCGGGGGTTAGTCAGTGGTGCTCCATAGCATTAGCTAGCTCCTTAACTTTATCAAGCCAATGGCGGTGGGGGTGGTGTGTGTGTGTGTGTGTGTGGGAGGGGGGAGGGGGGTTAAGGCTTCAAAGCCTGCCGTTTTAATGTTGTTTATTGCTCCCCAGCTTGGGAATACAAGGGAGTATTGGAGTGGGGAGTCTGTGGAGCACCAGTGGGTGAATTAGTTTAGCTCTGCGTTGGACACTTTTGTAAAGCCGCTCCAGGAATGAGTAATGGCTCTGCTCGATGCCACTGGCACTGGATGGTATCTTCCACCCTCGGAAAACTTTTATTTGAACGAAAAAAGAGGCGAGGGGCAAATGATCTTTATTGAGTGAGGCTAGGTACGTCTATTGATAGATATCCCCTTTGTTTGAAAACACGGTACCAATGCACCACCCTGGGCCTTGCTGAGGAGACCAATGGCTTCTGTTGTGGCCCTCCTATGTCCTCCTTAATCGTTTATGACACCATCAGTTGTCTCTACAAGGTGTCTTTGTCTTTGACCGCCCCTTGATTCCCTGCAGCAGGAAAACAGCCAAAGTCAAATTGAATCCAGAAGGGAGGATTTTAAACGGAAAGATAAGGGGGCAGATATGCCTTAATCATCATTTGCTCTTGATTAGAAAATCAATGGCCTTTGATGCCAGAGTGCGTGTCTGCCTTTGGTGTTAAAAGTGTGACAATGACAATGTAGACTGGGAAATTGGCCATTTAGACAGCTGCTATCTTTTTGGTGTTTTTTTTCTTTTTTTCTAGTTCTATTCTTTAAAGCAGGTATCACTCTCCTCTGCCACGTCAATGCCCGCCTTTCAAAGAAATTACTTCATCCTTTTGTTTTGGGTGAAACTTTGTTAATACATATTTTGAAGGTAAGAAAGGCAGGGACTTTCATAAAATATATATATATTTTTTTTTTATGGCAGTTCAGAGTGCCTGCTCGGTTTATGTAATAGACTTCAAATTAAGTTGTCACTCATTTCTCTAAGGTAGTTTTGTAATGTATTGAGGCGTGAACACGTTTGATTTTTGCCCAGATTTGCCTGCCTGAAATGCGTGAGCTGATTTTCCCCCGGAACCTCATTGAACCGTTTGGTGCAAACAGGTAAACCTGCGGTGGCCAAAGAACCCATGTCCTTCCTCCCCTGTACTACAATCCTTTGTTTTGATCAAAACAGCACACTTCAGTGATTATATCAAGGCAATTGCGGTATTTTTAGAAAACAAAAAAAACTACGCTTGTATTATACTTACTTATCTTTTGCCGTGCACTTCCTAAACAATATACTGTATGCCTATATGAGAATGCCTCTAAAGCCCAGTACCTCCCCACCTTCCTCTCTCCTCGGCCTTGGTCTTCCTCGTCCACATCTGAGGGTGCAAGCTTCCCTTGTAATATTTACAGGACGAGATGAGGCCTGCCCCCCCCCCCCCCCCCCCCCCCCCCACACCACCACCTTCTCATCAATATGCTGAGGCTGATGATTTTTAAGCCTGGCTTACCAGGCATCTTTCTCTCACTCCCCTGCTTCCCTTTTTTTTTCTTTCTTTCTTTTTTTTTGCCTTTCTGTCATGCTGTTGTACTCGCTGTGTTTTCACCAGCTCTGCATATCGATCCTGTTTTATCACCACCGGCTCCTCGTGCAATAAGCCTCCAGGAATATGGATGAGGTCTGGTCGGCAGGGGACGTGCCGCCGATTAATAAGCGCTGCGTGCGGATATGATGAAAATTCACATTTTATGTGACTCATATGCCCACTGATTTCTGTGTGGGGAAGCGTTTTGTGATGCGTGATGAGGGATGTTTGGAATGGTGATGAAGGGTCGGAGCGAGGGTCTGGGGAGCGTCGGGGAGGTGCCCAGTCCAATAAGCTCGTTGGCTGTCCTTGCCCCCCACACATCCTCAATGTGTGTGTGTGTGTGTGTGTGTGCGTGTGTGCGCGCATACATACTTAATCTATTGATTACCATTCAAATGCAGGACTGGCAGCTCATAATCAGAGGTGAGGTATTAGAGATAGCTATCTCCAAATGGAAATGTCAGGACGCAGCCTCTGACCCGCTGCCTTGCCAGGAGAAGGTACACACATCTCCTGCATGTATCTTTGATTGGAGTGAAGGGATGTCAGTCGCCTGCACAAGATGAAGCAGGAGCAGTGATGAGCAGGAGTCATGGTTACCGGCATGTCTGTAAAAAAAAACAAAAAACAGTTCATGTGAATATAATTTTTTTTTTACCTGGATATTGCAGCTCTAGTCCCCAACCATTCAGTGGGTTGAGACGGGAGGTAAACAGTGGGAGCCAAACAATTAGTCCCGCACGCCTCTGACCGGTTTACGGCTGTGTACTTTCTTTATTAGACCATATCAGGGGAAATTCACTGGATTTTCAGTCTACAGATGAATAACTAATTGAAAAAGTTCGACTTACAAACCACAAAATGCCGGGGAAGTTGTGGAGACTGTGTTTGTTTCCCCATTAGCAGCTGGTGAATGTGATGGTGTGTGAAACATTGTAATGATGTCTCACCCGCCCCCCCCCCCCAAACCCCCACCTTCCATTTCTCATATGTATGAGTGCCACCATAGCTCCCCCTAATGACATTCTCTCTCCAGCTGTTCCAAACACAACCAAATAATAGGCCACCTCCAGCTCTATTTGACTTCTCTGGCTAAACGCTATCAATCCACTCGGAGGACTGGCTCTCCAGCGAAAGCTCCGCCAATACACCCTCATCAACACAACTGCATTATTAAAGGGATTTCGAACAACCAGGTTAAAGTCTGCGTTTGGTTGCGCCCCGCTCAGGCTCTGTGGCTACGTGCCCTTGACTTGGTGTTTTTTTTCTCTCCCCCCCACTGAATAAAAGCATCATTTTGGGAGAATTACGTCGCCATAACAACCAGCTGAGGTGGGGAGTATTGTGTCAGTCGCACTTGCTGAAAGTGAAGTAGTAGCTTATCCCCCTGGGGAATAGGCCCATCAATCAAACCCCAGTGATTTTCCTTTCATTTTTACCTATAATAGCTCTGTTTTCCGTGGTGCCTCCTGGATAAGATTAGCGATTGAACAGTTGAGCGCGGTGGACCTCCACCATGTAAGCCGATCAGATAGCTAGATTGAAAAGTCGCTCACGAAACAACATGGACCTACTATAAAAAAAACAATGTCAAGCATAAAGAGAGAACAAGCCTTGTTTATTTTGAGTCAGGTGAACTGCCTTGAAACAACTACAAATTAAAAGCATCTCGCAAGCAAGCCATTTGAATTGTCGAATAGACTGTGATTTTGTAGCTTCTAACCAATTGGCCGACGGTCATCTTGCCTCGGTTTCGTTTTCCCTTAACGGTGTCACTCATCTTTTGCTGCCCGTAACGCCTCTTTTTCTGTGCGTGCGAAACCATACGGCGCCAGCTGGATGAGATCGCGTCGGGATAGTTCCTGGTGGAGCTCTATTCTATGGGCCGCTTGCTGTTTGTTTAGCACAAGGATGCCTATGGGCGCTGTAGCCTAATCCATACGGCACAGTGGGCCTCACAGCGTGGCAGTACGCTCCGCAGAGGACGCCGCGCTGCGTGTCGCTAATGACTGCAGGTGTACGGGCGACGCCACTTGTTGGCGTTCCGGCGAGGCGCACGTCACCGGCGAGCGCCCGGTGTGCACGCTCGCGCATTATGAAAGACGGCCGTGCTGGCGCCTCCCGCCGTGCGCACGTTTAGATTGCAGCTGTGGCGTCTTATCGCTCCAGGTACATCTCTTTTGTTCTCGCTCTGGATTCACTGGCTGGCGAGCTTCCGCCGCTGTGTCAGTGTAGCCTCGCTTAAGAGTGCAAACGCTTTGTACGGGTTTTCCCGGTATCGATTCGTCATTTCAGATAATAATGAGTGGAATTAAGTTTACAGAAAACAATATATAGCCAAGGATAACATCAACCTATTACACAAAAGAAAAGGAGCGTCATTAAAAGAAAGCAATAAAGGTCCGCATCATCCACCCGCATGCGTTTACGAGCCCTTTTCGGTGGAGGCCGAGCCGTTTCCTGAGTGGCCCTCCGCGACCGGTGATACGGCAGTTATGGCGGTGACAAGGCTGCTCTCTCTCTCTCTCTCTCTCTCTCTCTCTCTCTCTCTCTCTCTCTCTCTCTCTCGCTCTCTCGCTCTCTCTCTTTGCCATGATGCTTCTATTGTTGCCGGCAACTGCTTTGCTCCCCGGGCCAAAAACAATATGCTGTAAATTGCGCCACGGCCTCTTCAGGGCGGTTGCGCCGCCCGCGTACGTGATGTGATTGGGTATCGATCCTTGCCACCCGTACTAAAATTGCCTGCCTGGCGGTCCCAGATGCCGCGAGTGACAGCTTCAGTATAGGACAGGAGAGGAGCACCGGGGCCCGGGCGTCTAGTGTCCAGTGTGTGAGGGGAGACCTTCTCTGTGCTCGGCCCAATCCCCCTTCTCTTCTCCACCCAACAAAGGGTGCGACAGCGACTACTAGAGAAAAGAGAGAGAGAGCCGAAGACGAGGAGGCCGCAGCTCCCCTCCTGTCCGTCACACCCACTGCCATCACAGCCTAGCTTCACTATCCGGTTCCTTTTTGGGGGGGGGGGGGGGTGTATTATGAGGCAAAGGTTTTTCTGTCCATTTACACAAAACATGTAATAGTCCTTCTTTCCATTAAAAAAATGCCAGCGGTATTTGCACATAGACAGTTTTTTAATCTGCGGATGTTTTAACATTTGCAACGTTGAACAAAGACGGCGAGGCCCAGGCCCCTGTCCTTTCCACTGGCTGTGGTGACACGGAGCTGTCAATCTGGGGATGATTAAAACATGCCGTGGATCCCGTCCCCAACGCGGAAGACGGCCGGAGAAATTGCTTGTGTAATGAAGAAATCGGCAAATAATCCCGACCACAATTAACTTTTTCAGCCCACATCACAAAATGCCCAGTCATGCTCCACCTACTGGCACACAATGTCTTGCCCAGGTAATATGACAATACAACAGTTCATTTTAGATGGTAATAGTTAAGTATGGTATCTGTTGTTGGAGTAGGACAGTTTGTTTATTTCACACCTACTACAAGCATTTATTGTTTTGAGGAATGTATCACAGGATGGATTTGAATTACACACTTGACTCATCTCAGCAGCGTATAGTGATAGGGCCACTCCTACACTGGCAGAACCGTAACATTGATATATGTGGGTTTTGTTTTGAGTCGATGGGAGTTTGGTGAGTGGAGGAGGAGGTCCAAAAGCCCGCCTGAACGGGACTCTCGCGTGCCATGGGGAAGACAAGCTGGTACAGAGTGCACTCCGAAGAATAGAGGAGGAGCTTCATCAGGATTACTTGAAAGCAGTCTTGACAATATCTCCACGCTGTGCTGCCATGATAAGCCCCATCATATGCTGGGGGGTGGGAGGTGTGTGTGTGTGTGTGTGTGTGGGGGGGGGGGGGGGGGGGGGGCGGTTTGGTTGGTTGGGTTGCGGTAAATGGGAAATAAGGCAAGGCAAGGGGGGACGGCATTTAGTGGGTCGTAGGTGAGTCCTATCTCTAGTGAGTAACCTTGAATGTGTTGACTTGGCTTTGAATCCTTTCCTTTAAGTAGGGCTGAGTGATCGACAGCCCTGGAACAAGTCGACCCGTAGCCGTGATGGGGGGCGGGGGCATACTTTGATGTTTTGCAACACTACTGTTTCACCCTCTCGTCAGTGCTGCACTCTGTTCTCAAACTCACTATTACGCTCCGTGCTGTCTATTTGTCTGCTCAACAGTCAAACTCACCTCCACCTCCACGGATGGAATTCCCCTGGAAGCCAATGTTAACCTGGCTGTAGAGGAGCCTACCAGCATCCGCGGGTGCGCCGTGCTTTTATCTTGCTAGGTCGTTTGTTGCCGGAGCTATTCATTCCCCCCCCCCCTCCCCCCCCTCCTTCTCCTTCTCCAGATCCTCTACATTCATTTGCTGAGACACTTGTTCTCTTTATTAGTCTGTGTGCCTACTCTGCATGTTGCAGAGAAATATTGACATTGTCGACGCACTGCTCATCACTCTTAAAACACACACACACACACACACACACACACACACACACACACACACAC
The DNA here is from genome assembly GCA_026901105.3 of Galaxias olidus. Taxonomy (NCBI): domain Eukaryota; kingdom Metazoa; phylum Chordata; class Actinopteri; order Galaxiiformes; family Galaxiidae; genus Galaxias; species Galaxias olidus. The sequence goes on from JAPMUY010008113.1 coordinate 45,239, forward strand.
AAACACCGTGCTCTTGCATATCAGGTGCCGAACAGAAGGGCGACATTCATCAACACGTTCATGTCGTCGGAGCTGCTTGCCGTCCCCTCAGTGGACAGAGCAGGAGGGGGGTGGAGGGGGAGGGGGGTCCGAGGTGCTAAAGCTGACCTGGCCGTTTCCATGCCTATGTGGCACTTAAGTATCGACAAGCTCTATAATGTGGGCCTTCCTGAAGGAAAGGGTAATTGTCTCTCTGTTTTCTATTGTGGCAACTTAGCAGCAGTCTGCCCCCCCCCCCCTCCCCCCCGCCTCTACACCTAAATCAGGTGCCAAGAGGTCCGTGCAACAATGGTAAAAGACAAGTGACTGACTAGAGAAGTCTTTTACAAGGCAATATCTTTGGAGGCCTTGGCGTGGTGGGGAACAACAGACTGCTCTCTCAGTGATACAGTGTGAACGTCACACGATGGATGTGACAAATTGCACCAAATCCATGATGGAGGTTCAATTTCTTACCCTAAGTTGGTGTGAGAACCTGATCTGAAAGCAGACATTTTCCATTTGTAGATGCAAAACATTGCTCTGCTTATCTTTTGATGACTTGCATCTCATTTGGAATTAGCATATCCCAGTGAAGTGTACAGTAATTTGTCTTTGATGATTGGCTCGTCTGTAATAGATGGGGGGATTGCCCGAGCTCCCTCCTGCCCTCTCCCTCTCTCACCCTCCCCTCTGCCAAGAAGAAGAAGAAGAAGAAGAAGAAGAAGCGGACGCACAGAATTCTTTGAAGTGTGCTTTGACCAGCAGAGCGGTGAGAAAGCACTAATATTATCCTGACCCGAAATGAAAAGGATTAGGCGAAGCCTACAACCTGCTGCAGAAGGCTATCTCCATTTACAGGGGGATGTTTTCTGTTTGTTTAGGTTTTCTCCCCTTAGAAAATAGAAAAAGAAAAGAAAAGAGGGGATATAATCTTAAAGACGCTTCCCACCGAGGCTTGAAGCCCTAAGGCCTTTCAAGTGTTTTGGTGGGAAAGCATGTCTGCGTTCAGAACATCCATGAATCCTTGTCAGGCTGTCCCCCCCCCCCCCCCCTTCCGATTTCGATCCTTTTATTTTGATCGTAAAGCAGATATATTACCAAATGGGAGAGGGAAAGAGAAGAGTGCTTCAGTATCTCAGCCAACAGCCACAGATTGCTTTTTACTTTTAGTGTGGCTTTAGAGGTGGCCATGAGAACTTTGCAATTATTTGCGCAATTAGATGTAATTATGGTGTAAGCATTTATCTTGTGTGCCGGAGACGTGGCGGCGTGTATTCTTTAGGGTGCAGAATGGGAGGAATTAATATAGATTGTTTTCTCCTGAAAGTGCAGTTTATTTGGTTGATGGCAATTAGCAGCTAATACCTGGTAGATTTCCAGTCTGCTCAACCCTGCCTGTTGCCTCCCCTTTTCCCAATGAACAGACGATTAATAAAGGGCGGCGAAATGGCCTGAGGTAATTTGCGTGTGGCGTCGTCATGCTAGTGTAGCGGCTATTGTTGTTGTTGTTGATGTTGTTTTGTTGTGCTGTGTTGTGATGTCCTTAATAGTAATAGGCAAAAGGCAAGTCTAGAGAATTGTGCAAAAACAATTAATATAATTTGAATCACAGCAGCCCAAAAAGACCAACCAAGAGTCTCTCAGCCCTCCTATCCTTCTCCTGAGGCCCTCCCTTCAAATGGTGTTTACACATGCATGCACGCTCCCTGACTTGAGTGAGCTTGAGAAGGTTTGCTTGGTAACAATGTAACACCAGTTGCCCTAATGCTATTTTTCTTGAAGTGCCGTCCATGACACCATTTTGACACACAGGGAGACACGAATGCACGCGTGAGAGGAGAGGATGTATCGACACTCAAGTTTGATTCCATTCTTGGAGCCTGGTAATGTGGTCTCTGCACAGTGTGTGTGTGTGTGTGTGTGTGTGTGAGTGTTTGCGTGTGTGTGCACGTGTGTGTGTTTGCGCCTATGTGTGTTGTGTACACTAGCAATACACAAATGCCCGTGCTCCATGTGTGAGAGATAGAAAGTGAAGGATGTTATATAGCATGGCTACAGTGTCTTGCTTAGTGTACCTCATTTCCTTGAGAGGTTTTGTGCAACCACTTAATTTACGGTCTAGCCTCCGTTATATGACGGTAAAAAGATGCTGTCTAATTTTTTTTTTTTTTACAGGCCGGGGTATACAGTAAGTGTGATTCAGTCGAGCCTGAAGTAGCCCACTGCCACTTAGGGAAACCAAACTTCCCTTTCGCAGGGCTTTAGTGTTCCGTGATCCAGTGCTTACAATGGCATTGTGTCACATTAATATTTGAGTGCTACACATTGTCAAGCAGACACAGTAGGAGTCAAACACCACTTACAGTGAAGTGTACTTAACTCACCTCCTTGCTTTATTTCTTGCAGAGACATCCGTGCAGACAGACGCCATATTGGCTTCCCTCTTAATAATGACCTTGAACCCTGACCTTCTGCATAACCTTGGTAATCATTTCATTTTGTTTATTTGATGCATTTATGATACATTTTCGTTTGTTTTCATTTTGACATTGATGCATCATTGACATTTTTTGTTTCAATGTTTCATGTTTAACTCCCACATATTCCTACTTTTTCTTTTTTGCTTTTCACTGTAATGGTATTTTTTTGTTTATTTATGGATTTGATATGAATGTGTGTTATTATAATTATTTCTGTCCTGTTTTTGCATATTTATGTCTTCAGGCTTCAGTGTCTTCAGCGGCCTTGAGCCATTGCATTTTCAATAATGTAATTGCTCATATTTGTTTGTTGGTTTTTGCTTCTTATTACATTTTATATACTTGTTTATCATGTATATAAATGATAAAAAAATATGGAATTTATCACATTTCCATTGACATTGATTTGCTCTCTTTCAATTACCAACGACGGCCACTTCCCTGACTTTGTCTCTCTCTCTCTCTCTCTCTCTCTCTCTCTCTCTCTCTCTCTCTCTCTCTCTCTCTCGCTCTGTGTACATTCCGCCATTGCTCTCGCTCTCCCCCTCCTTCGCTTTATCTGTGTACCGGCACAAAGATAGGACGAGTGGGAAAATATGACACAGCTCCGAGTTTGTTGTAATCTGTATTTTGGTATTGCCTTCTGCAACCCTCCACTGAAAGATTCTTGAAGGACACGCGGCAATCAAGTTAATACGATGACAACCCCTGTCGTATCTTACCCAGTCCGTCAGTGAGACAGAGGCAGGCAGGCAGGCAGGCAGGCAGGCAGGCAGGCAGGCAGGCAGACAGACAGGCAGGCAGGCAGGCTCTCGTCCAGATGCCTGGATCTTGGTGGACCGACAGCAGGCAGCGCTGTGGCAGTGCGCCTGGCCAGGGGAGGGCTGGCGGGCGAGCGAGGTTAGACGTGACGGGAGTTGGCAGCCAGGAGAGAGAGGGGAGTCACAAGGTTGCCACCCAGAGCAGTAGACTTGCTTGTCTCAGCAGAGTAAACATCAGCCCTGGTCTGCACACAGTAATGGCTAACAGAGGGGGACGTGCACAGAAAAACTATCAGGTCTCCTTCCTTCTTTCTCGAGCCTCATTTATGCCGCGGCCTTCTCCCCACCGCCCCTCCCCCTGTCCCAGAAAGCACCCGGGCCCTATGTAAAGCAGTGGACACAGACGTTAGAGTGGGGTCGTGTCCCCGCTCTCCTTTTGTTTGTGTGGAGTGACACAGTCGGCCTGCTCGAGTGTCACTGCTCTTGTCCACAGACAAGTGGAGTGTGGCCGACGGGTCGCAAGGAGGCTGTCCTCACTCTGCCTTATCTCCGCACACACAAACACACACACACACACACACACACACACACACACACACACACGCACACACACACGCAGATAAAAGACTTATGCATCGATGCCCATGCAGTACAACAACACAGGAAATTTCAGTAGATAAAATGAGATTTTAAATGGTTGCTGAATGGTAGGCTTTTATTTTTCAGATTACCTTTCCCCGCAACAAATAGTGCTCTAGGATTTTTTTTGTAGCACAGTAATAAACAGCAACACATGAATTTCACCAATAAGCACTCCCCTATGATGAATACCACGTGCCTACGCCAACATTACTGCAGTTCCTTTGGAGCTACAACAAGAGCTGAAGCTCCAACCTAGCTGCACCAACCACATAAGATGCCTCCAATTAAAATATTCTCCCCAGCTTGCAAATATTGTACAAAGTATACAACCAATAACATATTTTTTTTATTACTCTTTTATTTACAGTACACAGCACTTTCCACGTCGACGTTTGTTATACAGGTTTTAACAAAGGCTTGCTGCTCCATTGTAGGCCGACTTTTCTGCTGCCGTTTCCCGGGGCAAGAAGACTTCCTCGGGTCCAAATCTGACGACAAACCAGACAATTGTCCTGATCCGCTGTAGGAAGGGCAAAGGTTTGATTCCAATTGTTTGTGTCTTGAGGGTGTATCAAAACAATGTCCTCCATGAGATCCAATCTCGTGCACGTTATATCTGCGCGTCAAACTCAAGGAGGGGGCGGCATTTAAAATCGAATTTATTTGAGCCGTGCGAGCGACACTGTTTTGAAAAAGGTCGAGCACATTGTTCTCATATGCAGAGGGGTACACCCCCTCCAAATCCGTATGGGTGAGGAGAACCACATGTTTTATGCAGGAGAGGAACTCGGTGGGCTACGATGGGTTTTTGTCGTAGCCTATCTAGTGACGTTGCAGTGGGAGCACAGGATTATTTTATTAGCATACCCAGAAAAATCATGAATTCCAACGATCCCCCTAAGAACATGGAGATTTGCACAGTGTGTTCCTTACTGCTCTATCAATGGATGTCACCAGCTTCACAATCAGTGCCCTGCCAGCTCGAATGATTTATGTCGGAGAAGTTGATGGTGTCCCCAAGTCCACCGATTCATCGTCAGATAATAATAATAAAAAAGGAAATGCTATTTCTGTTAACCGTCTGAGAGTGGCTTGGAAATATTGCAGACAGTCTAAACCCGCATACTATTTAAAAACAAGTAGGAGGATAAAAACCCTTCTTCCTTCACAAAGATCGTGTTTAATATGTGCTAAGATGACGCTAGTGAGACCTCTCAGCTCTAGTAATCTGTGCACATCAAAGGCATCCCTGCTCCCCGAGCCTGTGCTGTCCTACGAAGTGCTCGTCGTGTCCAATCACGGGCTCACCCGTGGATCTCATAAAGAATCCCAACGACCCGGCAATTCCGTTCATTAAAACCAGACTGATTTTGGCTTGCTTGACTTTGGCGCTAAGCGCTGTCGTGTAGAGGCGATTGCAGCTGGCAGTTCTTGTCCCTCGTTGACCCGTTCCGTTAACTCCATCGCTGTATTTCACTGCCTGATTAGGTGTCACTCAATTAACAACACATTTCTGCCGCCAGAGTGGCCTCCCTTGTTGCCATGGATGCTATGTAAGTGGTAGCAGTGCCATTTAGAGTATGCCCAGAGTACTATAATGAAACACCCAGGGTGCACCAGGAGAAATACACAGACAACCCACACTTTCACACCCAATCAATGAGAGCTGAGTGTCTTCCATTTTTTTTGTAGGAAAATTAAAAAGAATGTGCCTCACAAGTCACAGAGGACTCCGATTTTATAGTCAGCTATGAGAGGAGGCTGAGGAGCTAAGATTAATAGACCTCTCCTAATAATGCTTCGCCTTCGTGGTCCCCGAGCACTGCGATCAGGTAAGGCCTAGCGAAGCACAGATCATTTGTAAGTGGTTCATTATTTTCACCTGCAGAATTCTCTGTCTGGGATTGATTTGATAAATACTGATTTATCTACTTGTTGGAGAGGTGGTCCCGCTTTTCATTTTGCCAGGTTGGTTATCTTTGTTATCACATGCGGTTATCTGCGGAGCCCGAGCCTTTTCAACTCACCAACCGTCTAAGTCGGTTAAAATTTCCAATGCTTTTCTGGCTCGTATACTTTTTAATGTTTTTTTAATGTTCCTTTTATTTTTTTTTAAAGAAAGAAACATTGTCTTCAATCTTTAAAAACTCTATGTCGAATGCCCAATCATCCAGATATGGCTTTGTAAATGAGCAAGTCTACGTAAGCAAAGTCGTACCGTATTAGTCTTATTATCCGTGAAAGGACTCAACAACGTGTGACATCAACAGTGAGACGCAATAATTAATGATCTATCATATGTGTTCTGATGATGAATGTGTTTGTTTTTGCTGTGTGATGGGCCCTATAAACCTTTGAAGTAGAGATTGAGCTACTCTGTTCTCGTGATTCCTGTGATGTTGCTGGTTGCACTAACATGCTCTCACGGTACAGCTCTGTTTTTTATTGTTAAGGTTAAACTGCCAGGCAAAACAAACTGGCCTTACCTTTTATAGGTTGAGTGGGTGCCAGCTGTACCGTCTGGGACAGAGACACTGGTTGAGGTCGAACAATTGTGGTCAGGTCAGTTGTGTGTCGTTGGAACATCAAAACAAGATAAAAATTAAATTAAATGATCAATTTGACCGCCGTTAATCCCCTCTCTTCGGCCGCATTTTATTGATTTTCTTGTTCGGCTTCTCTGATAACAAGAATCATTTAAAGGTCACATTTTGAGGTCTGTCAAAAAAAACTGTTAGCTTTAATGCATTGGTAGACGCCTTTGAGGCGTCAGTTTGTCAGAGTGCACAGACTAAATCGTACCGCCTCCAAAAACAATTTGTTGAAAAGAAGACCTGATGCAGTATTGCAGGATTGAAAACATTGCAAGATGTCTTTGGGGTTATGATTTATTTTCTTTTTAAGACATGTATATCTCTTTAAGCTAAGAATTATCACTGTTTTAACCCCCCCCCCCCCCCCCCCCCCTTTTAAAAAAGATTTTTAATCAAAGCATACATTTTTATTTCCTCAGAGCACTGCAGACGTTGCAAAAATTCAATGGTGATGCATTTACTTAAAATAGCTTGGCGCATGCTACCCTGACGGACATACAAAAATACTGCTAATGAGAGGTTTCAGGCCTGTGTAGAGAGCGGAGCCTCGGCTGACATACCAATCACCCAGCAGCCCTATATCTGTTTCAGGGTCCACAGCACCCTGGATATATTTAATGAATCCATGATGGATGGGTCACTATCTTCCGCCCTTTTTATTTATTTATTATTTATTCATTTATTTATTTATTTCCTTTTTTTTCCATTTTTGAATGTCAGTGTTAGGATAGTGGGGGTGTGAGACTGGCAACACAAATCCTATGAATGCAATAACTGTTCAAAGATCACGGTGAGATCAGAGCCCCTATCCTGGCTTTCACAAACATCCAGCGCTGACCTTTACCAGCTCGAGCCCAGGGATATGGAGCAATGCATCATGGGCCACCGCCTCGGGTGCTTGGGATTCCGAGAGGGAAACATTGTCTTCGGGGAGAGCCTAATCAAACAGAAGAAATGCACTGCTATCAAAGCAACAGCAACGGCTGTTTGTACAGTTTTCTATGAGAAATACAGCAGGAATAAGAGTCCTGTGCGTTTAAATACAGCCTTGTATGAGCCAATCTGTAAACGCTGTGATTAAGGGAGTGCAGAAGATTTGGGTTATTTGGGAGACTGACAACTTGTTAATACCGCTTAGGGCGCTCTACATTTTTAAAGAATACTGTAGTTGTCATGTAAGAAAAAAATTCTAGGCTATAGTGCTAAGATTAGTATACATCATTTTATGTATTGCTTCGTCTGTAGGTCCTCATTGCGTAGAGAGCTATTTTTTTCATTGTATATTGGCAGAACAAACTGCGTTTTCCCTCTCTTTTGCTCAAACCAACGATATAATAGGAGGTTTATGAATAGTTGATGAAAAGGTTTGAGTGATGTGTGCTGTGCTCGGCTGCCTGTCTGAGGTCTGTCCAGTTTGGCTAGACATCGGTACCCACCCGCCTCTCCTCAGAGTAGAGAGGAAGAGGATGCAGTGGCAGGCCAACGGGGAAGGGGAGAGGGGAAGAAGAGCAGCGGCCCATTCCGTTCACCGTGCCTGGGTCAATATAAAACCTCATTACTGGGGTGTCATAGAAAATTTGTGCACTTTCTGCTCCATCTAGCAGCAATTTTGCTGGATAAGCACTGCTCTCGTTTGGCCCGTTTTAAGCATTTTCGCTAAAGAAAGGCTGGCAAACAGGAAGCCACGGCTTCCCCTACAGGCCCGCTGGCAGCCCAAATCCCTCCAGCGCTGCCTCTGCTCTTATATGTGCTGTCTAGTGTGTGTGTGTATGTGTGTGTGTGTGTGTGTGTGTGTGTGTGTGTGTGTGTGTGTGTGTGTGTCTGTGATGGTGTGTGTACATTTTGTTTCTGTGTGCCTAAGAAATAAATGTGTCAAGCTTTTTGTGTGGTTGTAGTCTAGAGAGTATTTGTGTAACTGTTGTGAGCCCATGTGCTCGAGCCTTTATTTCTTCCGCGGTGGCACAGCTTATAGCCATGACAGGTCTGACACTTGTGTAGCGAGATTAACATAGAGAGTGTGTGTGTGTGCGTGTGTGTTTGTGTGTTTAACTAAGTGAGCGCTGTGAGGTAGAACTGGCGAGCGTGCGTTTTGTGGTACGTCTCCAACGTACGGGCCCGTGCTTTGACACCCACCGTTAACCCTGTAATTAATCCCTTAATAACCTAGTTAGTATGCTGCTGTGCCAGAGTCTCTGCATGTCAGCATCGTCTTTTTCACTTTCACCCGGCCTGCCACCCCCCGCCCCCCCTGAACCCCTCCCACAATGTAGTCTACCATATACTCTCCATTTCCTGTTTGTTTCCCCCCTCTCCTCCTCTTAACATGAAAGAACACCTCAGAAGGACAAAAAGTCAATCCTCTCGTTACGTCCGGTTGCCTCGGGACTGTCGGCGGGCCATTCACATGTTGTTAGAATGTTTCCATTTTCTGACCTTCTCTCATTTCTTTTCTTTTTTTTTCTTTCTTGCCCTTCCTTTGTGCAAGAAAAAAAGAAAGAAAGGAAATTGGATCTGATGAAAGCAAACAGAGTGACATACTTATAAATATGGATGGCTGCGTCCTAGACAGGCTGTTCAGCCAGTGGCATGTTGGCCCCTTGCGTCTCGTGGTGGAACGCGGTAATTCCGAGGGTTGGGCGCGGGGATGTGGACGAAGCGGAGGGGGGAGGAGTGGGGTAGGGGTCTGGAATCAAAGCAAAAAATTACGCAGAATAGAGGCACAATTTGGCCACCGTGTAAAGCTCGAGATTTTTTTCTTTGTGCGACGGCCGTGGCAAAGCCACTGACATGGTGGCTGAGCTGAATGCGTACACACGCACACACACACACACACACTCACACCAACAAACAAACAATTGCCTTGAATAATACATGATCGAATAAAAGCATAACATGCAGAAAATACCGGAAAAGGTCAGTAAGATCCCTGGCCATAATTACGGACAGAGGATATTCTGCCAGGGTTGCACTAATTAAACCACAGACAAATCTTCTCTCCCTCTCCCCTTTCTCTCTCGTTCTCTCTGTCTCGCTCGACCCCGTTCTCACTGTCCCCAAAGCCCCACCATAAGCCTGCATATTAATCATATAAGAGCGGGCCAGGGAGCTTGGTGCTGCCACTGCTGCTGGTGTATTATTTCAGAGTACAGTAACACCACACACACACACACACACACACACACACACACACACACAGACCCCTATCAATGCCACAGTGTAGTTCAGAGAGGGTGCCAGGCCTGGAGGAAGCTCCAAATTGGAGCGAGGGTTGAGGAGTTGGCGCGGCCTGAAGGTTGAGTGGCTTCCTGCTGGAACCAGGGCCACCACCAATCAGCTTCCGCCTAATTGGAGTGGAAGGCGGAGGCCTGTTCGCAAACGCCGGTTCTGCCCCGAATCCAGAGCGAAAAGCCGGGGCTGGTGGTGTGGGCCGAGGAGGAGGAGGTTGTCTCACTGAGGCGCCAAGATGCTGGTTTGGGTGGGGGGTAACTCTGTAACATGCTGTTACCCACCTGCAGTGTGTTCTAGTGGATCTGTGTGAGAGACAGAGCGTGCGTGTGTGTGTGTGTGTGAGTGTGTGAGGAGATGAGACGAGGCCAGCTAGCAGATGGGCTGCATCATGCTGTTGACCTCCAGCAGAGTACCTGTAGGTGCCTGTCTTGTTAAGGCTGGCCGGGTGGTGCTGGTGATCTCAGTGACCCCCCCCCCCCCCCCTCCTCGCCACTCTGAACTGACTGAGACAGGCCGGATATCCCCGCATGAGGCGCTGCCCGCAGGAGTGCACCTTCTGAACAAACCCTCACCACATACTAATCAACATACCAAAGAGCCGTCGGTTATTAGGTGGGCCTCCGAGTCGAGCGGAATGATTAACTTGACGGACTGATGTCCGACAGGAGTTGTGTTGCGTGCCGTCTGTTGCCGGATTGTGCTCCCTATCCAGTCTGATCAATGAAACTCCTGTTATGTTGCAGTCCTCTTAACCTTGACTACAAAGTGAAAAGTCTGGTGTGGGATTGATTGGTCCATTGCTGAGGAGGAATCGTTCAACTGTGTGTGTGTGTGTGTGTGTGTGTGTGTGTGTGTGTGCATGCGCGCACGTGCGTGTGCGTGTGTGTATGTATTCTCTTCCCTTCTCTGGCTTCACTGCTCTTGACAGCCAGGCATCAGGGAGAGTGTTTTACAGATCCCTGGGAGCCGACCGGCTAACTGTACACGACCTCCGGCATTGAATGATGAATGGCAAAAAGAAGCAGTCCTCATCCATCCGATAGCTACCCCACCTCTCCGCTGCTCCTTCCTGGTCTGACACCAGCTTCTGAAAAGTACTGGTGGAAAGCCCAGTTGGACGTGGGCAGGTCTGAAATAAGTTCTACTGCCTGTTCTTCCACCAGCTCCCTGGGTAGCGTATGGACAGTGTCTATTGTGTGCGTGTGTGTGCGTGTGTGTGTGTGTGTGTGTGTGTGTGTGGGTCGGGGCCTCTCGACTCAGAGCTCGCCGGCTGATGGACTCGAGATTGACGAAGATGGCGCCCGTGGAAAGTACATCCTCTTCGTTATTTATTTGCCGTGTGAGACTCGCTGCGGCTCCGCCAGACGAGGGGAATGGGGTTCTGCTGTCAAATCTTCGCCACTCCCGTCTTCCTCCATAAAACACAAGAAGAGGATCAGGTGTGTAAGTGTGTGTGTGTGTGTGTGTGTGTACGCGCGTTGAATCAGATCATGGCCGTAAGCATTGTTCAAGGAATTTGCTGTGCTAATGGCGTGTTATACCGCACCCCGTGGGGCCTGCCCATAAAACCGAGCCATCTAGTGAATTAGCTCGTGCACTGCCTTCTGGACTGCAGTGTCAAGAAGGGCTGGGGCTTGTGTTGTGTGCTGTGCTACCGCGCTCAGGCGAGGGTGCCCTGGGGCTAAGTGAGGCCCATAACTGGCCCCACTGGAGGAGCTAGCCCCTTGGGCCAGGTTGGACCGGCCATGGCGAGGGGTGGCCATCACATTGAATCATAACGCTGACTCACCCCCTCCCCTCACACACACACACCCCTCCCACCCCCACCTGATTGAATTGGCGGCTCCCGGGATCCGCCATAATTGGATCCTTGTAAGTGGGTTGGAGAAGCTAAACAACCAGATTGCTGTTTGTTTATACCTTTTCATATATTAGTAACGTGCCAGGACTCCTCAAGCAGTCTGGGACTCGTCTCGCCGCTCGCCGGCCTAATTAGTCATTCACTTATAACATATGCCTTGATTGTGGCCCAGCTATCCAGCTCCTTGTGATTAACTTCGCTTTAATTAGAGTTGGTGAGTTTGGCTCGACGCTAGGCTTGTAGAGAGCGGCAGAGGTGTGGAAGCCTGCATTGGCCCTGCAGTAGGGTTGGCATTACAAAGAGGTGCCCTCGATAGATAAAAAAAAAAAGGCAACTTTTTTACCCAATTGTTTGCCAAGGCCTTTGGAGTATCTGGAGGTCTCGAGGAGAAAGGTCATCCTTGAGAAATCAACAACGATGTCTATAGTTTCTGGAAACTGAAGTCAATTGCAAATGAAATATTAAAGCCTTGGTGATGTTAGCCGTGCATGTAGGCAGAAATAATGTTAGCGGAGTCCTTGGCCGTCTTAATAGCGTACTGCCAGACAGACACCCAGTGTGATTAATACAGCCGTTTCTCACCACTCAGAGACTTGTCATCACCCAGTAGCACTTCACCAGCCCAACTTAATCAACCAGGAGTGCATAATCGACTTTTTTTTTTTTCTTCTAATATCTGCTCGGTTTGAAGTAATTATCCAACATCTTTGTTGGGCAGCCTCATGTCACCTTGGGAAAAGGTGTGTGACTGTGTGTGTGTGCGCGTGTGTGTGTGTGTGTGTAATTCCACCTGCGTATCCAAGTGCCTCGGCGCGTCCCCCAGTGCAAGGTGTCCAATTGCAATGGTAATACATCAGTGGGAAAACTTCCCAAAGTGATTTGAAGTGTTTCCTGTGAAGGGGGCACCTCCTGTTCCAAAAGGCAGTAATTAAAAAGCGACAGCTTTGCCCGATTAACTCTCTCACATGGAGTTTAGGAAGTAGTAGGGGGTCGGGGATTCGGGGATGGAGGGGAGGAGTTGGGGGGGGGGGGGGGGTATAGGCAGGAAAGAGTGACATTAGTCACATGGCCTGGAGTTCCCCCCACAGATAAAGCTCATTTTCTCTAGCAGTGGGGTGGAGAAAGCGGAAAACACAGCCATTTGATTCTGGCCTCAGATGGGGCCCACAGGGGTAGCCGTCGTTTTATTTAAGGTCACCGGGAATAAATGGGATTCCGTCTGTTTCTGGCAGCCAGCGTTGGACAGGGGGGGCCCTCACACCCCTGCTGCCCCCGGGCACCCTCTCCATCTCCTCACACCAGAGAGCGCACGGCTCCCTCTGCCTTTTCCCCTCTTCCCCGAGTCTGGAGCTCGGGCCTAATCCCCCTACCGCTCTCTCTTACCTCTAACACCATTGGCATGTCAAAGGCTAATGGCATGTTAAAATCCCCCTCAGGTTGTTCAAAAGGGCAACGTCAGAGAAGAAAGGAAAAAAAAACTCCCGATAGAAAAGCTCTTAATTCCACTTAAGTCAGTAATGAGAGCAGGAGCGAGGGGTACACAGGAAGACCTGATATTCTCTGTGCCGCACTCTGGAAGTTCTCTGTATTCTCTGTCGTGCAAACCAAAACCTTTTTATTTATGATTTTTTTAATATATTTTGTTGCCAAACGAGACATATTTCATATGCAGACATTTGACCTCAACACTGCATTGTCAAAGAACCAGCATCAAGGTTTTACTCTCTCATATGCAAAAGAGTAGAATTGGTTGAAGAGGCATTTAGTATGCTAATGGTTTCTAGTGTAGGCGTGAGACTCTTATTTCGGTCCTGTATATTTTCAATTGTGTAGGAATGTTTTAAGAGGGGGGGGGGTCTGATTGGTTTTGGGAGTTTCCACGGTAACTTGACGTCTCATTTGGGTGTTTGGGAGGTTTTAATTGGGACAGAGTTGTTAAGCCTTCTATTGAGAGTAATGCAACTCCAGTGACCCCTTTTTGTCATTTATCTCGACCTCATGTAGGCTACAAGGCTAATGTTTGCTTCAGGTATTGTTACTCATATTCAAATTTTGTGAAAAGTGCTCTTGTTGAGCTGGCAAACTCCATTAAAAATAATGTCATTTTCACGCAGCAATTTAACTTCGCTGTACTGGGCTGATTGCGAAACCATTATAATTAGCATTGGTCAATACCCTAGTGTTCCAAAGGTTAATAGTGACCCCAGCACATCAAAAAAAGAAATAAAAAAGAATCTCTACTCGCCTGGCACATGCTGTTGGTACAGCTAGCCAAATGAGTCTCCCTCCACTCTGAGATGAGTAGACTCTCATCAGCGTCTCACAAAGCACAACGCACAGCAGTGGTCTGAACTTCCTCCCGAACATGCATGGAAACGCGATAGAAACACCATTATACAGGAGGAGAGGGAGAGAGGAGAGCCATGGGTAACAAATGTCAGATGTCAGGTATGCATTTTCAGACCCTCGTGGGAAGCGGGGTGATTATCATGGTGATTATTCAGCGCTTGAACATTCTGTGTTCTGGAAAACACAGCAGCCCTGGGACCCGATGTTGACGTCTGTCTGCCACCATCAGAACACGAGCAGGGGAAAGAAAGAGAGCAATGAAGAAAGAGAAAAGGAGCGTGAGAGAACGGGGGGGGGAGGGGGGGATAAACAGACAGTGGGGTGGGAGGGGGGAGAGAGAGAGAGAGAGACGGGGGGGGGATAAACAGACAGTGGGGTGGGAGGGGGGAGAGAGAGAGAGAGAGAGAGACGGGGGCGACGAGACAGAGGGAGAACACGCTCCACGTCGGAATTTAACTGCGACGGAACTTGGGTGGAGGAGAGGCGCGCGGAGCGAGAGAGAGTCTGAGCTTCATGCTCAATTCCCTTCCCTTTGCCTCTCTTAACTCCCACTCTCGCCCTCCTCTCGGCACTAAAGAGATTGGGCTGGAAGTGGAGCGGGAATCACTCATCTTTATCTCCCAGCTGGGGGAGGTGCGGGCTGGGTCCTGGGCTTTCCCTCTCTTTATGGCCTCCTCCTCCTTTTGTTTTCCCTTCCCTGCAGCCTTTTTATGTGCTCGGTATTTTCTGCGCTCGGGGGCCTGGTGGGTTTTAATATGCATGATAAATTTTACTCCCGTATTCATGCCCATTATCCCCCCCCCCCCCCTTTGGACTCGGACCCCGC
>JAPMUY010008113.1:62500-64644 GCA_026901105.3 Galaxias olidus
TTTTTTTTTTTGGATGGTCCCCTTCCCCTCTTTCCCTTTCATGGCTTCATGCTGTCAATAGATCCCATTCAGCCCGGGCCTCCCTTTCATTCCGCCCCGCATTGTGACCGCTCATGACGGAGGAGGAAGGACAGCTCATCAAGGTCAGCGCGGCTCGCTAATTAGAGTTTGTTACCGAACCGCCGCGTTGACTTACGAGTGCCCTCCACCCCCCGAGGCCCTGTGGCATTATGGGTATGTGTGCCGTGTGTGTGTGTGTGTGTGTGTGTGTGTGTGTGTGTGTTTGTTTCCGTAGCGTTACCTTCGGTGGTTAAACACGGAGCTCAGGGTCATTAGAGGGCTCCTCCTCTAAAACAACCCGCGTTCCCTCACCCTGCTCTTCTTCGTCTTCGTCCTCGAGTCTGGTGGGGCAATCATATGTGACAAGCGGGAGACTGAAGGGTGAAAAAAAAAAAAAGAAGAGGTGGTGAGGAGGGTTAGTGTCCTACTGGGCTCTGCCGTTATATTCTTGTTATAGCATGACATCGGAAAGAGAGAGGAGGAGGAGGAGGAGGAGGAGGTGAAAGACGGTAGAGGAATGGAGAGGTGAGGGAAGGTTGAAAGACGGAGTGAGTGATTGAGCGTGGCGGACGGGTTGGAGGAAGAGAAGAGTTTACGAATCCCGAAACGAGAGAGTTCACACAGTAATGGCGACAACAGCAGAGCCACTGGCTTTGGTGCGAGCCGTCCCCAAAGGGGTAATTCTGGGCGCCTCGTTTGGGAACAGTAATTTCCTCCAGCTCTGTCTCACAGCGATGTTGCTGTAAAAAATCATTACACTAATTCATCATCCTTGACTTCATGTCTGCCGCCTTACTGTAAGTTTAGCAGAATCTTTTTTTCTCTGTTCTTTTTTAATTGCCAACCAAGAGAGTTCATATCTAAGCAGTATCTCATCAGCCTGAGCTCTGGAGTGTCCCCGCAACGTCCTGATCCAGAGTCAGTTTACGTCTGGTAGGAGTAGAAGGAAAAAAAAAGATACCCTGTGATAGCCAAGTGCCGTCAAGTCGGCATAGACGTTTATGCTTTTTCGAGATGTCTCAAAGAGATGCTTTCTTTCAACAGCATTTCATTATGAACAATTGGACACTTACTGTACAGAGCATTTACAGTGCTTTAAGTGCTCCAGTGTACACGTGTAACTGAGTTAGCAGCAGATATTGATCCAATTCAGCACCAGCATAATTCTTGCCTGAGAAACATTAAGACGTGTACGAAGTAACTCCCCTCCTCTTCTTCTTCCCACATAGTATCATGTTGTTGTTACTTAACATGGCTGCAATGACTGCCTCTGAGTGACCAGTCAGTTGGAAGCGATGGCGGAGCTATGTTAACAAGTCTGTGGGCTAAACGGCGTCCATATGGATGCTCCCTCCCTCCAGCTCCGGTCAATGACATGGCAACACGCCGACAGATGAAAAAAAACTAAAAACGTGGCACGGTGTTTTGATTTCATTCCGATTTTTTAAAATTTTTATTTCTATTATGTATTTATGCTCTAAGCCAGAGATCTTCTGTGATCCAAGTGCAAACCGTTTCTGCATGGATCAGTGGTTGACTTCAGCACGCGACATTCTCCATCCCTTCCTGTATCGCAATCTGCGCTCCTGCCCTCTTTTCCTCTTCTTCTCTACCTCTTTTCTTTCTATTTTTCTTCCTTTCGTATATTTTCCCCCTTCAGTGAATTTGTGCCTGCGTATGAATCATCATTCTACTTTCCCTGAAAATGTAATCAGTTCACTTATTGGTCAAAAGGGCATTTTCAGCTGTATTAGTTAAATCCATGGGCTTATATTGGACAGGGTGTTGGAAGGGACAGTCAGTGTCGATGACCTCAAACGCCGCTAACCTAAAGCAACAGCCTGTAGGCCTACAGCGTGCTAAAAGCTTGTGTTTGTTTATTCAAAATACCTCATACAGGCATCTGTGCATACTGGGCATTTATTATAAGCATGGTTTACTGACACCTTTCTGCATTTAGATTTTGCTTTTGCATATGTGTCTATAATGTATTTCCCAATATTGGATCGAATCATAATATATCTATGGCAAACAGATTCGTCACCCAGACTTCTACAAAAGGAGCACTCATTCAGGGAGAGGTG
>JAPMUY010008114.1:0-55000 GCA_026901105.3 Galaxias olidus
CTTCATTAAAGGAGGGGTTTGAAGTCTCTCTCCCATCTGTGCTGCAGCCTGTGTGTTACTGGCTGACTGGGACTAGACACACACACACAAACACAAGCCCCGCAACCACCGACAACACCACAACTACAAACTAAACACATTTACTATGGTTTCCCTCCGTTTCGCTGATGTTTGCACAGAGCAGTAGAGCAGCTTTCATTGCAATGCCAGTGTCAGTTTTCACATGCAATGTCTTAATCTACTTCGCGTTTGTCTCTATGACAGACAGGAGGACTCTCCCAACTCGGCTTAGCTCCACAGATCTGCGAGTCTCACCCAGCCGAGGAGCATAAGCACATATTAAAGTATTAAGGCATTATGTTATGAGACGCATCTCACACCTGCCTAAACTTTGCTTGTTTGAGTGCCTCTGGACAAGGGTGAGGCTATTACATCAAACAGTTTGAAGTCTGACAGTTATCTAGGTGTATTCTTGCTTTGTTTTGTCTCGTCTGTCATTGGGATATTCTAAAGGCTTTCCTCTCTGACATTGTCACTGATCAATGTTACCGGCGGAACAAAAACAGCTTTTGCAGGAGCTGTTGAGGTGTAAAGAAGTGTTAGTCAATACAATGTAATGGGGAATATTGTCAGCCCTTGTTCCCGGGTAGTTCCCCCTTCTAAGAATCCTACCCACTTAACAAGTTTTTGTCAAAAGACTATACGTATAGCATAGATATTCAAGTCTTTTCAGTTTTTACTCAAGTGTTCAATTGGCAATTAGTTAGCTCTTTACTGAGTGTTGTTATACTCTCAAACTAAAGAACACAGCAGTTTTAAATCCTTACTTGCAAACACATAAAGCACACTTAACTCGTCACTGATGAATTTAAATGGATGTGACAGCAGTGTTTTGTAGTGCAACGCTTACTAAGTGGAAGAAATTCTAAAGCACTGTCAACATCCCTTAATGGGGTTTAAGGTGGTGATTCCTCAGTGATACACAAATCGAGATGTAAAATATATTTTCTTTCTTTCTCTTTTTCTTTCCCTCCTTCCCCCTACCTCTTTCTCTCTGTCTTTCTGTGTTTCTTTCTTTATTGTGTCCATTGCTCATCCACTGCCCCCCTCTATTTTAAAACAATAAAAAGGGGTATTAACTTCTACACAAGTATGACTGAAGTCCAGTGTCCAATCGTGCCTATCAGAACAGGGCCTTCGGAACCGCGCACACGCACACTGACACTATCCGATTTTTTTTTGATTGGTGGATTAAAATTGACAGAGACAATAAAGGTATAATAAATATAATATATAGAAAATATAATAATGGTAACAACTATACCATTGCAAAGAATGACCAAGTCAAGACCAAAAAATGAAATGCACAACCAATGTTATAACCTGCTTTTATGGGTGGATTGAGATCGAAATCTTCGAGTGTTGGGCGGCCTTTTTTTATTATGTCAATCTTTTCATTGAATGGTCGTCTTCAAAAGGGCACTAGCTGTTATTAAGTCCGCAACAATATCATTAGCATATACATCTGTAGCTATTTTAAGTTAAATATGTTATAGCATCTTCCTCTAGCTATTTGGTGCGCAAAACTAGTTCACGCTCAGACTATCCAGATGGGCTAGCAAATGGGGGTCTTCTTAGTCTCGCATGGACGTCGCTCCAAATCTCGTTCTTTCAAACCAATGTGTAGAAAGCTTGAACCGAGGCTAGGGTCTTCTAGATCTAGTCTAGAACACCCTGAGCCGTGGGGAAATTAGAAAGAATTCGCCCCAACTGACTACAAATCCATGATTGGCTGATCAAATTGTCAGTCGCCATTGTACGCTCTCGTCCATTTTAATGGTCGGAGTATTCAATGAAAGATAGTAGATAGTAGAATACTCTCAGGGAGGATCTATTCTCCCCAGAGACTGCGGAGAAAATGATCAAACATTTTTTTCTTCGGACACAAAATAGCAAATGCACGCACCGTAGGCTATGCATGGCTCATAGCCTACACCAAAAACCTCAGAAACAAGTTGGGGTAACACTGATATTAGACACAACTCATAGATGTTTATTGAATTAATAAGATAAGTTATTTTCTTTTTTTCAGGTGAGGATTACAGGGGTATTCTCTGAATACCTTGAAGGCCCTTGCAGGTTCACCACTGCTAAAATCTGATTGTTCTCTTAAGTATGACTCTGTTACTCTATACTCTATTTGGGTACCTCAAAACTACCCACTAGTTGTTAACTGTGTCACGGTTTGTCAAACTAAGCCGACAAGCAAGCAGTCAGAGGCAAAAACAATTGAGCCGGCAGCAAAGAAACTGAGACAGTTGTCTTTTCACTTCGGCTAATCCGACAGTTATGAATTGTCAGACACAAACTGCACCTGACGTTGAAGAGTTTTTTAATTTAAGCATTAAATGTCCTAAATAGTCTCCATTCCGTTGACATGAGGATAATATTACAGGTCTGGGCCTGTGTGGCGAGAGGCTGCGGAGGCACCTGAGGTATGATGTAACTGTATTTACAGTTAATCTCTCCCTGAGTAAGAAGATTCACATTGGTTGGATCCCTGACAGGCTTTCCATAAATATGAATGAATAGATATGTATGCCCAAGTCAGTTAACTGAACTGATGTTGGAGACTTTTAAACTTTTGTTTACCACATTTTTAACATTAAAAAGATAAAACCAGCAAGTCATGAATTCAACCACATTTTCTGCTACATTTAACAGTATGCTCCGTGCTTATTATGCCAATGATATTGGCACAATGGTGGACAGTGCCAAAGGTTATAAAGGTCACAAACTCTCTGACCACATTTCTCTCAACCAACTCAAGATTCAAGTTATGACATTCAGCAGTGGACCTTTATATTGATTTTTTTTAAGATCAGTGAGGTATTAAGCAGTAAGAGAGGCATGAATAGAGGCTACGTACACAGAAAAACACATATTTTAGTTATCGAAGTGTCATTCAAAATAGGAGGAGTGGTGTGCTACCCGTGTTTACCTTTACACGCAATTGACTCACAGCTTGGCTTGAAGAAATACCATCGTATTAGTGTAAAAACTGGCACGTTCCTCAAACATAGTAGATCGAATGTGGTGATCTGCAGTTTTGTTAACATAGCACTTGTTTGAATACATATGTTTGCTTTGGTGGTAACCAGGAGTGTTTGTCTTCACTGAATACTCCTGTTATTTCCAATAGCGATAATTTTAACTGTCACTCAAAAATGTTGATATAGGCAGAATCCTCAGTCATTTGTGTTGGATAAAAAGCATGGGTAAATAGATATGTTGGGAAATAATTTTAAGACACATGTCACAACCAGTTTATGTTTCAAATGCCAAAGTGTCCACCCTCCCTTAAGAAAAATAAATGCCTCTTGCTACAATCATCGCCTCATCTCACTGCTAAAATACCTGTTATTAACACACGCAGGCATGAAGACCTACAACCTAGTTTTCTCTGTTGTCTGCCTGCATGCGTTAGGTAATTTCCTTGCTCACCTGAAAGAAACATACCACCGCTAATGTGCTAGCTGGAGGAACAGTCTCTCTTTCTGTCTGTGAATTTATAGGACACACATTCTCTTAAATATATCATTATTTTCACATTTCCTTCCTGAGTAAGTCCCCTTTAGGGGCCTGGGGCAAGTAACGAGCGAGAAAGGGAGGAGGGATGGGGCCAATGGGGTGAAGGAGTATTGGAGGGGGCTTATCTGCTGCAGACCACTTTAGGGGGACACCTGTGCTATTCTGAACGATATATTACCACCTAAGTAGCCGTAAAAACTCCCAGATTTAGAGCCCTACCAAGGCAGGTCTGAGAGCTGGAGGCATGGCTTCTATGCTCAACAGAATCTACACCATATTTAGGTGTATTGGCATTTATAGAGGAATGAAATAGTGTATGCTAAAGGCACTAGATTGAATGATATGCCATCCTTGCAACACCTGAAGGCTGTGCATTTATAGGTGTAAAACATGGATTCACTTTATTGATTTGGATACACTGATAACGGCAAAAATAACCAAAGATATGACTAAAATATTATCTTATTTTAACTTATAGAAGAATAGTTACTTATCACCTTAGACACCCTTTCATGTTTTAAAAGCATGTTCACTACTCTCCATCTTAAAAATGTGGTTAGACAACCCCCTCCCCTCTCTCTCGGTGCTCCTTTAGCCCTGTCCATTCTCTCTCTCTCTCTCTCTCTCTCTCTCTCTCTCTCTCTCTCTCTTCTCCGTCTGCAACACTCGTCCATCGTTTAGTTTGGCTTCGGAGCTGATCTGCCAGTCATCCTGTCAGAGGATGGGTTCTACTCTTTGATGTACTGAGCTCACCTGCCGGTCCAGGCTGAAAGACTGTTTATTTGACACCTAATGTGTTGACAGGTGTCATGGGCTTGGCGTAGGTGGGTGGGGGCACTCTTCCTTTGTCTGCAGGTGCTGGAGTATATGTGTGCGGGGGGGGGGGGGGTTGCCTGTTTAGTGCATGTGTGTGTGTGTGTGTGTGTGTGTGTGTGTGTGTGTGTTTGTGAGTTAGTGGTGGGAGGTTAGGATGCGTCTCCTGTGCCCCTGGGGTCTTCCTGTGGTGGAGTATGTTTCCAGTGCTTTTGCCCCCTGAGGCCGTGGACTTTAAATAGAAGCTTTAACCAGCCCAAACGCCTCCCCGGTGAGCACAATTAGTTCCTAAACACCTCCCTGCACCTTACTGTTTGTTTACCTGCCTCTCTTTATGTTTAGGAGATGTTTGCTTTTTGTCTTCTTGTGTGCTTAATGGTGTAGTGCAGGATGTGTTCAACATCCGGAGAATCAGTGCAAGAAAGCAGACATGTTGTTGATCTCTTGCTATCAGGGGCCACAGTTGTTGGTGAGGGCCAAAGGTTACAATTAAAAGTTAAAATAGAAATATTTATTTCATATCAGATTAATTTTAGAGAAACAAATACTAAACATGCACAATACGAAAAGTCAATCATTAGACCAACGTTATTTGTATCAATAAATAAAAAAATAATACATTCTGCTGGATTTAGTTCCTCTACGGGGAATATAGATATGTGGTTATGCGTTATTAAGTATAAACAGCCAGGATTAGACTGTGTGTGTGTGTGTGTGTGTGTGTGTGTGTGTGTGTGTGTGTGTGTGTGTGTGTGTGTGTGTGTGTGTGTTTTCTATATATGTATGTGTGAGTGAATGTGTCTGTTTACTTCATATAGAAGAGAATGTTGTCATTCAACATCTGTCACCATATTCCAAGATAATTGACACTGCAATTTACTTTAATTTGACAGACTGACTGGTCGACTGGTAGGCTAGCTGGTCATCAAAAAGATAGAAAAACAACGTGACCGATTGGGCAGGAAGGCAGACAGTAAGACAAAAGAAGAAACAGAGAGGCAAGCAATGAAGAATGCAGACAGCAGAGTGAGTCAGGTTCCATTTCTGGCCTCTAATGACAGCATATCATCTTAAAATATGACACAATTTTAAAATGGCACCTATGCATCTGCATGTGCTACAGAAAAGGGAAGGTGAAGAAACAAATAATATGGAATGTGTAAAAAATAGATGGTGGACACATAGTATAGCTGTCTGATGGGATATATGTCTCGACAAGGCCGTGGACCTCGACTGGGAATCAACACTGAAGGTCACATAATAACGAAGCACAGTCTATGGGCGAACTCTTTCAGTTGGACAAAGTAAGGGGCTTTTTTTCCGTTGCTGCATTCTCTTTCTGTCTCCTATCATGTTTTGCTGCATTGCATTAAGAACTATATTATACTCTACTTTCCTCTCTTCTTAAAATGTTTTTTTTTCTCTTCTTCGCTCTTCTTTTACAAGTTTTGTTTCTGCACTCTGCACAGGAAACTCCCCGGCCGCCTAATCATAAAGGGGTTGCCCTCTGATGATCCAAATAAACTCCTCATAGACTTGCAGATGTAGTAATTAGCACAAATGTTGACCTATCAGATAATCTCCTGGGGCTGGGAGAGTGTAAAATCTAATCCTTCAACAAGGAACATTATTATGGAAGTGTCAGGTTTAGCCATATTGTATTTATGTTTGTATGTAGAGTGCGTGGGGACTGTAGGTAGGTAGATAAGTACATAGATACATGGGTAGGTAGGTAGGTTGCTACATTGAGGTTACATTTTCTAGTGAATTGTGCATAAAGGACAGATGGTGATTGTTTGACTGGACAATATAATTATGCTTATCAATGGTTCTATCATTTGCCTACTCCAGACTCTAACCACCATACAGTCGCTCCATTGGCGATCTCATATCCCTTGAATTGTAATTTATGTATTGTTGTAAGGGACAAATTGCTCCAGGACGTGCCCCATTAGTCTACCCTCTATTTCTCGCAAACATGTTTCCACCTGTACCAGAGCTATGCCAAAAATGTAAAAACTCACTCCAGCCTTTGGGCAATCAGAGAGACAGGGCATACTTATTAGAGATGGGGCTGATGGGTAGTCAGGTAGGTTTACCAATACATGAGACAGACACACAAAAAACTCTCCCTCTCTCACACACACACACAAATACACACACACACCCTCAAACTGTGTAATTGTGGCTGTTAATCTTTGTGTGTAGTTTGGGGTGTCATTGACGGACACAGTGTTTCCTCTGACAGGAGATAGGATGGCTGAGGTGTTGGCAGATTAGCTGGCACTGTAATAAAAGGGTCTAATTACTAGTCCTAAGTCAATGTGGCTTTACTCTACATCTGCTCTATGGAGCGTCCATTTTCTAAATCTACAAACAATCTACAGTATGTTTTACATAGAGACCTATAATATGCAAAATGAGTCTGACTTTCATTAGGTATAGTTTTACACTAGTAATGGGATTTAAAAACCATATAATAACAATAATAAGACATTTCAACCAAATTGGGGTTGTGGGTTGGGTGAAGAGATGTAAGGTTAGATGTGCAAATGAAATATAGTGAGTAAGACGAACATACAGACAGTGATAGAGAGCCATTTATATCAAACACCTGGAGCTTAAACAGACAGAGTTTCATCCACGTGTTGCGTCATCTGCAAACCTGTTGATTTATACTACCAAACACAAATCATGGAGTAATTTATCATAAGTGATGTGACACAACATGCAAGCTGTCATTGATTTATCCTATCTGAAATAGGGAAGGAGGGAGGGCGGAACAAAACAGTCCGGTGTTCACTAAACTGTTCAGTGACTTTTTCAACGTATTAAATGGCAATGCAATTTTTTTTATTATTATTATCTGTGCCTAAATTCTGGATTTGAATTTATTTTATAAACAGGTTTTGTTTTGTAAAATAGTAGTCTCAATGAGAGATCACTGAACAAATACAAGTTTCACTAGATCGTGGTTTCCAAATGATTCATACGAAATAAGAGGCAGAGTTTTAGCGTTCTAAATCTAAGATCATATCTTTTCTGTTCTTTAAGAAAAGATTATACTGAAACCGAGCGATCTTAGCAGGTTGATAACGAACAACACAGTGACCTCTAGTGCTTACAGACTGAAAAATATTTTTATTGACTACAAATAAATCTATAGCTTTGTATTTAACGTATGTCATTCTCTAATGATAAGCAAACCAAGGTAGTGGAGCAGTGAAACAAAATGTTTAGTTTTTATACTTATAGAAAGTGTGTTTGTGTGTCGGCTCGTGTGCTTGCGTGTGACTGAATGGTGTCAGTCTGACCATCTGTAATGGACTAATGCCTGCCGGAATTCCACTCCAGAGCTGTCTGAAATGCATGACTGAATGGTGGTCTAATAACAACTAGAGTCTGTGTTTATTAACCTATAATGAAGATTACCCCTAAAAATGAATGGTGAATATTAGTCTGAGAAAAAGATAAATGAGAGAGAGAGAGAGAGAGAGAGAGAGAGAGAGAGAGAGAGAGAGAGAGAGAGAGAGAGAGAGAGAGAGAGAGAGAGAGAGAGAGAGAGAGAGAGAGAGAGAGAGAGAGATATGATGATGAGGAGGAGGTAGTTATGGCCTACACCTTTTTTTCTTTTCAAAGCTGTTTTCCCCGGGGGGCAATTTTCACCTTTTTGTTGTAAGCAAATGCGACAAAAAACACCTCAACCGCCACAAATAACTGCTGGCAAAACCTAACATTTTTCATGTCTTAATTTGGTATTCCCTTATTGGTAAATTAAAGCAACATTTGCAATGATAAGACAATGGAAATTATTTTGTGATGATTACACTAATAAAACTATATTTTGCAATTGCAACAGACATAAGTATTTACAACAGACATAAGTTGCAATGCTTTAATTTTTTTTATAGCTTGTATCTGTAGGTTGCTACAATTGACTTCAATTATAGCCTACAACTGATAGATGTGCACTTGTTCATACAACACGAGACTCGCGATATGCGCTTCCCATTTTACAATGAAAAAAGCTTTCAGCTAAATTCTGATATCTTCAATTAAGCAGATAGCTCGAAGGAAGCGCGTTGCTGACGTAAGCGGTCATCTGCGCGTGCTACACACAGTTATCACTGATACACCTGTTCAAGATCAAATGCCATGCCAAAGTAGGAAGGAGGGAGGAGGTATTTAAATGGCCTGAAGTAAAAGTTAGATTATTGTCGGGTGAGGTGATGGTAAAATCATCCCACCTCCACCCCAACAACCAGGACTGCTCTGCTAATCTGTTCTTCTGACCTGTTCCAAATCGATGAATGGATGCTCCCTGCCTCTGGATGATGTCACGTACCTCAGGGAGCACCCAAAATATTAAAGCCCACCCAACCATGCCAAAACTGTATTCACATTCAATAGCCTAAATGTTTTAAAACCGATGAGTTTCTCTGACTAAATTACTCATTTGTCCAAGTCTATTAAAAAAACTAGTTCGGTAAAATGTGTTTATTAGTTCTTGTTTGTTATTTTTCTGTTCTAATCTATACTTAAAGTTGTCTAATAGGCTACAGTTTAGCTATATCGAATATTTCACTTACGGTTTTGTAAATTTTTTAACATATTCATCAAACGAAATTGATTAAATTTATGACGAAATGCATGTGTTCCAGCTGCTTCACCAAGGTGTTCATTTTGGTCATTTTAAAGAAACATATAGGTTTACTGAATAAAGGTCTTTGGCCCTTTGACGCTTAGGGTTGCTGTAGGTGCCATAAAAGTAAATTATCAAGAGGAATGTCAATGGATTCGAAATGTACCACCTTGTTTTAAATAACAATTTATTAAATGAGTATGGCTCCTATAGGCCCCAATGTCTATCTTTAAGATAGTTCATTGAGACGAATTAACATCAACATGTGTAGCTACTATATAAAATAAATTCGCAGTTTTTATTTTATTTTAGATGATTATAGCATAACGTTGTAGAAAAAAAGATATACAAAAATCCCATAAAATGCATTTTAAAATTGTATTTCCAAAGGCAAAGATTACTTAAAGTAAGTGACAACAAAAGAATAACAACAATGCAAGACATAAAATAATCTAAACAAGGCCATATTTTTGTTTATTTATTTTTATGCTGCAGTCACAGACTAACCTTTTAAGATGTCTTAGGCCAGGCTATAGGCTACTTATACAATGAAAAGACAAAAGAAAATGGTCTGTCTTAAAATAAGCACTTTGCCCACACGGAACTGTGCACTTTCATCCAATCTCTTGTTCAACAAGAATAAAATGGGAGCGTGTTCAGCAATTTAACATAACTATCAGTAGGCCATATCTAAACTTTAATAATTCCCCCATGAATCGTCACTGTCCACTGATATTAGTTCGTTGTCTTCATGGACTCCGTCATGAACGTTGGCTGAGGTGGTGATTTTCTGCTCCCGTTCCTCTGTGTTACTTTTCCTCCATCGCGTTCGTCGGTTTTGAAACCAAACTTTAACCTGTGTTTCGGTGAGGCCCAGAGCTGATGCCAGAAGCATCTTTTCTGCACCGGTCATGTATCGCTGTCTGCTGAAGACGTCCTCCAATTTCCGTAGTTGGTCCTCAGTGAAAGTCGTGCGTACACGCCGGCAGGTTCTCCTTATTAATATTTCCCTGCTTATACTGTACGGCGGGCCTGCGTATATAAAACAGGATAAAAATAAGCAAGTTTGTCAGTTAAATAAACTGTAGTCTTTTGGTCAACCTCTCATGTGAGTGACCGGCGCTAACACAACTGTTTGGCACAATACATTTTAGGCAACCTTGTGTGCACAAATACTAATAGCCAACTAATAATCAATAAGATTCTTACCATGGCAAATTGTTTGGTTAAATACACCTTGGTGTTGGTGAACAAAATAAAGTGGATGAAGCAAGTTTGTGTCATGGTTCCCAAATTGGTGGCCCGTGGATGTTGGACAATGACGAATTTTCATCGCTGCGGGTGCAGTCAGCTCACTAGGACGATTTTCGGAGAGAATCGCATCGATACTGAAAGGACAGGCTTTTTTCTGCGTTGTAGCTGTTCGAGTCGTATTGTTTGGTGTCCAAGCAGACATAGTATTTTGTGAATAAAAATAAGATGGAAACGGCTGCTGTGGATATGGTGTGACGGTAGTCATGTCGTCTCTGTAGCCTCCTGTCATGCTGCTACGCGCAGAGTGAAGTAACACTGCCAGAGAAACCAGACCCTTATACTCCGCCTCCAAACGAGCCGACCAGGGGGTGTTTTAACAGGAAAAGTCAGAAACTACTTTGAAGGGATTAGTGTAAATCGCCCATGATGGGGCCATAGTTCATCTTGACTACAAGCTAATGGTTCAATCGGGAACTGGCGAATCAAATAAAGACTTCTAACGGAATTCAGTGAATGGGAATTAAAGTAGACAAATTACAACAATCGTAGTACCAACTGTATACAGGACCATTACGATAAGTCTCATTCATCACAACCCATTCAAGCTACATTGAGCCATGCAATTCAAATGACATGCAAACTCGTCTCCAAAATAGTTTCGCAAAAGGCCATAAGCCTATTTGTGAATATCTCGCAAGAGAAAATAACCTGTGGACAACATAAGCACATTCATGGCATAAGCCTAACCTTGCCGCCAATGTCCAGTTCTTAAGTGGAGTCAGATAAAAGCAGTGTTCAATAATAAAACGTATTTTATAATTTTTGATGATATTAAATAATATGTTATAGAATTTTGGCTAATGGAACAAAACAAAAATGTTCCTAATCTTGGTGGTTATTTTTATCCACATATTTTCCCCATTAAGTTTACTTTCTATCAATGTCAGAAATGTTTTATTTAAAATTATTCAGAGACTTAGGCCTTAAAATACAAATATACTGGATGATAAAATGAAGGATTAATTATAGGACAATATTTGTTTTCAAAAGGGAATGACGAAATTAGTTGCATGTGTCTTTCAAGTGCAAAATGTGTTACGTGACTAGCAATATAGGCAGATACCATATAGTGTTAAAAGCTGTTTGAAAGCACTTTCCCTCACAGGCTCGTTATAATTAATTAGGCAGCTGGAATGCTATTTCGTTTTAAACACCTTTTAGTATATTCTAATGGCTCTGATTGACCCCCACACAGGTAGGCCGAACACAAATCAATGTACACTAAAACCCCTCTCCGATAAATCACACATTTCCTGAGTTGATTTTAGCTGCCTGTGAGATCAATCATTACATTCAGATGAAGGTGAACAAAAATGGGTAAAAAGATAGGGTCCTATTTGATCTATATGTGCAATACATTGCTCAGTAAAAAAAAAAAAACATCCAAACCACAGTAAAGTACCAATGCAGTTATTTAAAAAAAAAATAATAATAAATAAATTCTAATATTGAACCAACAATGACACAATTAGGTGATATGAAAAGTAGTTTTCCAGAGTTTGAATTTTATAAATACTTAATATTGTAAAATACACGATGGTACATTAATGTGCATACAGTATACCAGCAGCAATACAAAAAAAAAAAAAAAGCAAAGCACACTGAACAACAGCAGGATAAGTACCAAATCGTTATCCTAAATAAACTATTTGGTACATCCTACAAAAACAGTTGGGTCATTTTGCACTTGAAATTCGTTCTGCTGGGTTTTCTGATGGTATTCCCATGCAATCCCTTAAAGTCAATGTATTATTACCATATTTCATACTGCACATTGGCACTGGACATATCATTTAACGTTTCATATGGTCAACAGTTTTTTAAATAATGAATGAAGCATTCATGACAATGGCATTTCTAACCCACTTGTGCATAGCAATGTCAATGACAAGGAAATCATCCTGTGGTAGGCTCTAACTGCAATGGATAGCAATTGATATCAAAATATAAGAACTTTTAAAAACCAAAACTATGGGAAATCACGTGTCAAAGACACCTTGAGACTGTGTATTTAATTAACGCTTGTCATTTAAGTCAAGTACATTCCAAGGCATTCCAGCATATCTTCAGTTTATTATAACATCAATTTCGACTGAACGTCACATTGCATCACATAATCAACCGCGTCCCTGAGGTTCAGTAAACACCCAGAAACTTTCCAGAAAAATCGGGCAGCTACAAAGCAGTTTGTTCAAAACCGTAAATCAAGAATCCTTCTGAGGCAAACGTTGAGGTGTTTGGTGCTTTCTTACCAATTCAATTGAATACGTGGTTCCATGAAATGTGGTACGTGAGAGATTAGGCCAGCACAATCAAACTCCATTCAGATTGGCTAACTTTGGGTTCAAGGAAAAAACAAATGCCTTTGAAACAATAAGCACTTTTTTCACAGCAACCACAAAAAGTCTAGACCACTATAGATGGTAAAAAATGTATTTCCTTTTTCTCTATGTAATGACACCCCCACAAGAACCTATAAGACAAGCTTCAAGCTTTTATATTAACTGTAACAGCGAGGATTTCATTAATTCCGTATTCCATTGTTTGGTCTAGAGACAGTTTTGCAGAGTACATGTCTCAGCGTTGTCGTTTATAACAAGGTTGGAAAAAGAAAACAACTTTGCAACCCTGTCTAACCAGACATACTACGCTTTCGCAACATCTTTATTTTCTTAACAAAGTTCCAGAAACTTTTGTAGCAGTTGAACCAAATCCAGCACCGCCCTTCGCTCCTAGGATGCATAAAATGGCCTCAGTCTAGTATGGTTCTGGTGGGCTCCGCGATGTGATAGGGGTCTTTAGAGGGGATTGCTTAGCCCAGCAGGCACCATGGTGTCAGGCTTGTGTCACACTCCAGCTTGGTGTTGATGACAGAGACAGGTGCTCCACTGATAGTTAGCTCCTGTCTGGACTCCACTTGGTAGCGCAGGTTGGTCAGTCCACCCTCCGGGTCCACCTTGAACTGCTCCTGGGAACACAAACAGAAGGAGGGCAGAGAAAGGTACACAAAGACAGATCAAAAGAGAAAAAGACAGTGGGAAAAGGAGAGGGAAATAAAGATATCAGACGCTCTGTTAAAAGGATCGCTCTCCAGGAGACTCGTAAGTGTTGGTTTTAGCTTCTTACTTTACTAAAGATACGACCAAGTGTAACATGAGGAGAGAAAAATACATTAATATTTACATTTCTATACTATATTAACCTGTTTCTGTGCAGCAACTCTCTTCTGGTCTCTCTTCCGCCAAGCAGGGTCGTGGATGTGACGAAAGGTTTTATATCCCGTTGTGATTCCATTAGGCCTAAAGAGCTGTACAAAGAGAATAAATGGGCTTAAAGTGACAGTTCAACTTTTTGCGAAATAAGATGTTCCTACTTAACCCTAGTCAGACGAAAAGATCGATATCAATGCTATGATTATATGTCCAATAATGAGTAATTTAGTATGTAGGTAAATGTAGCCTACAACGGCTGTAAACTTGTAGTATCGGCTGGCATGGTTCTATCAAAACTGAGCAGATACCTGGTCAAACCGATAATTGCGAGGCAGCCTACAAGACACAATGTAAAACTATGGTTCCGCCTCGCATCAATAGGTCTGACCGCGTATCTGTTTCACTAAGAACATCTCGCTTTTACATTTTCATTTCTACACGAGTGAAATACAGAAGATACAACATTCAAATATCACAGCTTTGAACATGTTCTAAGGTGTATTTTGTCACTGTATTTTCACGGGGCCATGCTAGCCGGTACTACATGTTTAAAGCTATTTTTGTGAAGCTAGGCTACATATACCTGCCTAAATAACTCATTATTGGACGTACAATCATAGCATTAATATCTCATCTGACTAGGGATAAATAGGAATTAGCTTATTTCCCAAAAAGTTGAACTATCCCTTTAAGAGCAAACACCAGCAGGTTTTCGTCCCGCACTAGGGGGACTAAAGTATTGTACACGCAATATTTACTTGTAGTTCAGCTTTCCTTAGTCTCCTGTAAAACTCGTCGTCTTCTCTACCCCAGCCCCAGAACCGATTAGACATACCGTTACACTGCAGTGGAGGACAGAAGGTACGATTAAACCAGAAACAAGAGAGTATACAACTAGGCTGTTTGAACAACATTTGAACCTTGCACAATGCACATCATGGAAAAGTTCAAATAATTTGGTGGTGTTGTTATTGTTTACCCCTCAAAGTATGCCTTAAAAATTATTTTTTGCTATATATTCGAATACAAGAAGGAATGTGAATAGTTGTGGGAGTGGGCATCCCAAAGTTCTTCACCAGGCTACAAAAGGGGGGCAAATTTAACTAGAAAAGGCTATATCTATAAGATGCAGCCTACCCATTTATACACATTCAACACAGCTTTAATATAAGTATTGTTACCATTACCATATGGTAATGGTTTTTAGTGAGGAGCAGGATCCCTCCCACATATGTCTTGTAGTGATAGAGGGGGTGCAGCTCCGGGGATGCCACGTGGAAAGGCCCTTCAGCGGGAAAACCGTAGTCTAGGGCATCATTCAGGGGTAACAGATCCACATCATGCATGGCAATGTAGTCTGTGTCATTACCACTTTCCTGGTAGCCCACGTTGATTAGAGATGCTCTGTTGAATCTGCAGGGAATCCATAAAGAAAAAAATCGAAAATAGGTACGTTTCGATTTAAGTTACTTGCAAGGAAACGTGACCTGTTTGCACGAGATTTTTTGTTTTCTGCATGAGATGTTTGATATTGAATTTTATTATTTATAGATATTGTCTCAATTTTAAGCACAAATGAAGTACGAATAGACATAACAACTCTGTTAATTGTTAGGGTTAATCTACAGTCTACCAATGGACTAAGATGAATTACTAATGTATTTTTTGTGTGTACAGCTTTTGACTAATGCAGGCTTGAAACCCTGCTGTCAAAGATGACATGGAAAACAGGGTGTTGTATTACATTTCAGATTGATTCTGTCAACACTGAAGGGTGATGAGGGGTCAGAATGGTGTTGTTTCCGACCAAAAACATGGGTTAATACTCTTATCAGTGCCCTGACTAAAGCACTGCCAATAGGTCTGTCTGTCTGTCTGTCTGTCTGTCGCGATATGCTGAGTGAGCAAGTCTGGCAAGAATTGGCTGCCGTGGTATCACCCAGACTGATTGTTGTGTGTGATAGCTGTCTGTCCGTTCATTGTGTGTACCTAATTGGCGACCAATTTGTAAGCCGCTTTGAGTCTTGAGAAAAAGCGCTAAAAACTAAATCCAATGATTTTTATTTCTATTATTATTATAATTATTATAAGGGAATCTTCAGTGTATAGAATTTTCTATAACTAAATACAACAGCAAGACCTAGCCCACCACAGTCCCCATATTAGGCAATCGACTACATAACCACTGGAATAAGATAACACGTGTTATCTTACACGTGTTTGTGTGGGTTTCCTCTGGGTACTCCGGTTTCCTCACCACCATCAAAAAATATACTCCATTCTCCTACCAGTGCTCTGACCAGTCACTACCAATTCACCTGGAGTCGGTCTGTGTGTCCTATGTGTGTGAGCAAGTCCGTCGTTATATGTTGGGTGAGCAAGTCTGGTGCAAATTGGCTGCCGTGGTATCACTCAGACTGAGTGTTGTGTTTGATAGCTGTCGGTCCATTCGTTGTTCGTTCTGTGTAATTAATTGGCGACCAATTTGTGTAAAGCGCTCTGAGTCTCGAGAAACGCGCTAAAAACTAAATAAAATTAATTATTATTATTATTATTATTATTATAAACTAAGACAGATTGGAACGCGTTTTTAACTGACCTGAAGTGATCCACTTGGTTGATGACAACAATCCTATGAAGTATCTTCTTCTTGTTCAAATAGGAATGCATGAAAGGCACAAACACCAGCAACTCTTCAAAACGTTCCCTGAAGGGCACGATGAGGGCCAGTTTGTGAGGGCCCCAAGAGGGGTCATCTGCCCCAGATACCTGCTTCTCCATGGGGCAAGGCTGGTGGTGGTCAATGGAGCCATATACTGCCACGGAGGTCATGTCTCCAGAGCAGCTAAGCTGGAGCCATAGTAGGGACACCAGCACCAGTACCATACACAACCCAAAGAGCTTATATATGGTACATTTCCCCGTCAAGAACCTGAAAAGACAAAGAATACCATTGTTAGCATTGCATGTTATTTAGGCTAACTACTAAAGTAGCTCCAAGAAAAATGTCCTATTCAGGACAAGGAAGCATGATTTAATAGTTCATATGCACAGCATACATCAAACACAAGGACAAAACTAATAAAAAAAGCCATGAAGTAGCCCAGAGAGACTGATAACGAGTTAATTAAATCTTTTGACTTCTAACTTTATTTCAATTGGAAAATTAATCAGAATAGCCAATTGAACTCAACATATATTTTACATTTGGTGTCATACATCCAAGCAGGGTAGAATACTATTATATTATGCCATGTAAAACACATAACCAGTCTATGGCGTTAATAAGAATAAAGGTTTAAGGCATACATGTGTTAGGATGTGTTCCTGTAGATCTATTTTCGTTTTTTCTTTCTTTCTAAGCTCTACAGCATATCATAAAACATGCATTGTACTGTAAACTTTCATTTTCAACGAATATTTTTACAACATTGACATCATGCTATTTTTTTTTTTCAAAAGATCCACGACATTCCAAACGTAGCAAACTGCAGAGCCACAACTCTATCTTGGCCACTTACTTATTTGTCTCTTCTGGACGAGGCCCTCTTTGGATCTCATTTCTTTGAGTTTTTATTTATTTAATCAAGATAATGAGTACAAACGAATGCAGAACTTACTGAATGAAGGCATTCTACATTAATTCACAGAAAACTTCAAGATTGAAGAGCTAGCAAAACAAAACACATTTTACCTTCTGTCTTCCTTGAAGTATAGCACTGGCTTTCTTCTGGACGAATACATCATTTTTAAAGTTCTAATTAGTTAATTAAAGATGTTCATAAACAACTAAGTACTGTATAAAACGTACTTGTCAAGTCCATCAACATGGAAAGTTGCAGCTCTCAGATGTATTGCATTCCACTTCGCCATCTTTTAATGGTTAATTTACTTCCAAAATCCTATCGTTACCACTCTACCAATATTGTAGAATAGCCATGCCCTCGCTCCATGCATTATATCTACATTATATCTAATCTAACCAAATTCCTGCATGTTCTGTCTATGATTCAAGGCGTGATATCATGCTGGTTTACAACAGGGGTCTATCTGCCCACTTGTACCCCAGCAGAAAATGATGTTGCCCGTAAGTGTACACGTAGCAAATAGCGTTCCATGGAAAACGTCTCTACTGGAATTAATCTTTTGACCTGCTAAGGCCTAAATACTGGTTTAAAACATTTCCCCGACTAACACATGGTTTCACTCATTCATCTGTTAAAATAATTCGCTGAGAATACCTCAAAACGTTATTTAGACGGTTTTCACTAGAAAATATTAGAAGACGATGTTAATGTGGTACGTAGAAAAATCGCACCTGATGGAAACTGCTTGGCGTTCAAACGTTCCTACAAGCTAAACTGGTTTTGGGTAGGGAGCTTTAAAAATTACTAAACTACATCGTCTTAAACTGGATACATTAATTAAACTCTTAGACAATACGCCAAATGTGTCAAAACTTTATTTTTGAGTGCAATTTGACAAGACGTCAACTATTTAAAAATCCAATCACATCTATATATTTTCCTCGCCAAGCCAACTAGGCTATAATTATAACCAGAATGTTGTCTTAGAAAACTAAACCCATAAAGCATAGCATAAAGCTATAATATTAAAACAATGCAGTTTTGGACATTTTTAGACCAGCACAATTGCTGGTTAAAACTACTGACAAATAAGTTCACATACAGGAACAGCACTGACTGATATTTGCTTGTTGTCATTCTCAAGCTTACCATTGGTGTCAACTGATTATACCGTTTAGCATTTCATAGACAGTTGCATTTAATTAGATTAGTTTTAGTTGTCGGTTACACAAGTCTTTATTCGGGAATCAACGCCTTTAACTCATATAGTTGGCTGTATTAAAATCAGTGTCTTCTTAAGTCTACCTGAGTACTTGCAGAAAACAGAAACAAAAACTGGACATTTGTTAAAATGAAGTAAAGAAAAGACAAAGTAATTACAATCTCAATCTGCATATAGACAAAAACATATCTTCGTGATGTGGTAGCGGTAGAGGCATTTGGCTCAATCCCATAAAGACAAGGTAAATACTCTCTTCCAATAGATTGTAAAAATGTACAACATATTTGGCAGTGTTTTGAGCAAGAAAGGTTTAGAAATGGATAGTAGTTCAGTTGATTAATCATGAGTAAACTACTTGACAACGACAAAGAAAAATTCAAGAAAGAATTGCACCGCATTCCATGTGATAACTCTCGTATCAGGCACGAGCTTTATAGATCACTGAATAAACAGACAGACACCTGGTGTACAAGACAAAGGAAACTTATGTTCATTCAAATCCATTCTTAGTAGTCTGTATTTTAAATACCTTAGATCCCTAAGACCAAAAACTGAGACTGATGGATTAGTTGGAGACATACATTCAATCGGAGAAAAATAGCAACATAAAGATTTGTTTGCACTCATCACCACAAAATGAGTTATCTCTGTTGGCCAGTAACACATATATTCTACCTCCCGTCTCGAGATGGGTAAAAAAAAAGGGCAACAACTTTAGTTAAATAGTTATTTTCAGTTAAAAAGAGAGCAAAATACATCAGTACATATGCTGGTGCATAACCTTTTATAATAATTATTTACGCAACACAGTGCTGCAAGGCTCTATCTTGGGGTATTAATAGGAAGGAGAGTATGTGATGAAAACAGTAAGTGGTTTCAGCCTGGAAAAAAAAAAGAATAATAATAAGAAAGATGAAACAGTGGGTTAAAACTCATGGGCGAAGTCAAATATATAGCTGTAATATAAATAAAAACAATTCATAGTTTACTTCTCAAAACAGGAGGTGGGATTTACAAACATAAAACAGGTGGTAACAAAAAAAAAAAACTAAAAAGTTCCAAAAGCTGAGCTTGTAACAAAATATTTCAACAAACTAGTTTTTTTCACTGTCAATATAGCATCCTCGTCAGTCTGCAGCTCTGTGAGAGAACGCTGTTCCCTGACTGATGTTCTGTACTGCATTGATTGATTGATTGATAGATAGACATACAAACAAGCAAGTGCATACTGAGCTTCTACACAAGTTTTTTGGCCTCGAAGAAGCTTTTGAGATGTCTCATCTGCCAGAAGCCGATAGCGACCAGAATCAGGGTTTGAACGATGGACCACCATAGAACCCTCTGGTTGGTGCTTTCACTGGTCAGTCTAAAACGTTCCTCACGATACTGAAACAGCATAGAGAGATACAGGATTATAGCATAATAATCTAGAGTTTAGAGTGA
Source organism: Galaxias olidus (assembly GCA_026901105.3). Classification (NCBI taxonomy): domain Eukaryota; kingdom Metazoa; phylum Chordata; class Actinopteri; order Galaxiiformes; family Galaxiidae; genus Galaxias; species Galaxias olidus. The sequence continues at coordinate 19,825 of JAPMUY010008114.1, forward strand.
AGTAAAAATAAAATTATGGTCCAAACTGTCCAGAAGCACTCATGTTGTGCATAATCCCATGCACAGACAGATGGTTTTAGAAAAACTGAACATGGAAGAGACCTTTTGCAAACGCATTTGATCCTTTGCAGAAGTACCTTTTTTAAATAAAATACTTGTATTGAACTTCATTATTTGGTCTCGTTGTGTTTAATATTTAGAATTACCATAACAACTTCAACATACAACAATGTGCCTTTTTTTCAAAGGGGGTTCAGAATTGGTTAAAAAACTACAGCAAGCATAGTTTTCAAAACTGAGTCCTAAACAGTGAGGCTCACCCTCTGGTAGTTCTGCTCCTTCTGGATCTGGTCAACCTGCTCAACCAGCTGTCTGACTCTCAGCTGTAACTCAGTCAATTTATCCTTGGCAGCAATCTCAGCATAGTTGTTGGTGTGCTCTCCAACCTGGATGTCTAGGTGCACTCTCTGAAAGGTAACACCACAAAAACAGTTAGATTCACTATGTGTACATTTCCAACTAATTCCTCTTCATTGTTTTTAAAACAGGTCCGGTGTGTTGCAGACAATAAGCACACACGTTTCAGTTTTCAGAGCCCCCAAGTGGCCTTGAAATCAAAACTCTTGGCAAAATCCTACAAAGTGTTTAAAAATATACCTATAACGGATAGTTTAAAGGAATCCCTTATGAACCTAAAAAGTCTATAATGTATATAATAATACCTTGAACATAAAGTCAGTGAAAGACCAGGCTGAGGGTTACATTCAACATCATGCAGATCTAGCATCCGATATTAAATTCCTTCCAACGTGGTCTTACTGAAATACAAAGACTTACAAGCATCCCTCCAGCAAAAAGTGCAAATTTGGATGAGTTAGAGTGTAGACAGATCTGATGTTCTCCGGGTGTGTGGGATGTGAAGGTAAACCTTCCTTCAGACCCATACTGGCGTGACAGGATCACCTGAACATAAGGAACAAAGCATAACAACATACACTTAGTAAACCAGAGTCTCTCTCCTAGCATCCTAATATAAATTATTATTAAGTTGTCTGTACATTTGTAGGGTTCAAATATCTCACGAGGAGTGCTCCAAAGTGTTACATGTTTAATGCATTCACAACAGGCAAAAACTGTGATAGTGTGTGCTTTACATGCAAAGTTGTAAACACTGCAATAACAGTGGACAATTCACCTTCTCATCAGGGTCTTTCACTTCAACAAACATCCCCAGGCCCTGTGTAGCTGGTAGATACTCTTCTTTCTGCTTGTCGTACAACTGTGTTCGGTAGTTTCCTGCAGAGAAAGACAACATTTCTAATAAACCAATATCCCCTGGGGTAACTTCAAATGCATATTCAGCAGGTTGGACCAGGAAGTGAGGTGTATTGAAATGAATTCAAGTTAGTGGTGGCCTACTTTACAAATATAGATGTGTCTACTTAAGCAAAGAAACACATTTTATTAAAGACATTCGTTTTTAAAGGCAAGAGTTTAATATTTAACATAAACTCTAATGACAATTTTCTGAGGGCTTGACATAGCTAACTCATTACTGTAAAGATAATCAGAGAATGCATTATTTTATAAAGCCGAAGTTTTTTCTATAATTTAAAACAAGTTATTACGTAAATGAAATGCTTGTTAGGCTCCAAATTCAGTATAAAAGATTGCAAACTTTGCATTACTAGCTTGTTGGCGGTGAATGCTCCTAGAAATGTTAGCCGATTAGTTAGCATGAGCTAACGACAGTCCTCTGTGGTACTAGTACTACTACTGTAGTTAGAAGGACAGCTGGCTAACAGTTGGCTAGCTAGAGACTAACTACTGTGTCAACTTAGCACTCACCAATGATCATCGTTTCGTCTGGAATTTCCTCTATAAAACATTTTTTCTCTGTCTCCCCTATGTGAAAATACAAGGAGGATACAAAACTGTAGTATACGTTCAAAAGTAAAACTGACAACATACACGACTGCATTTTGACGGCAACCATCTTCCTGCCGGTGGGGGGACGATGGAAATTGTGTATTGAGTCTGCGCAAAATCATCAGTGCCACGTAAACTATCGTTTGACATCTACCAATCAGCATTCGAATGAGATTTGTGGTTCTTGTAGTTTGCCAATGCTAAACATTTTTGGCACTGTGTAATACAGTATACATATAACACACGTGTGTGTGTGTGTGTGTGTGTGTGTGTGTGTGTGTGTGTGTGTGTGTGTGTGTGTGTGTGTGTGTGTAGTGATTAGCAAAACTGTTGCAAACATGCAATTCATACTTAATAATAATAATAATAATAATAAATTTTATTTCCTTTTCAGCGCTTTTCTAGATACTCAAAGCGCTTTACACACATTAGTCGCCAATTAATAACAGAACGAACTAGAAAATGCATTTCCCTGAGCAAATGCGTGATTGCGTTTCCACCCAAGCGACCAAGCAGTGCGGGTGGCCAGGCCCCTAAAATAACCACTGTAGCACTACTATGTCCTTGTGTGTTGGTGGACAGCGCTGAGCTGAACACAAGTGTAAACGCCAACTGCAAGGAAATTTAGGCAACTGCAAGGAAATTTCAACATTGAAAGCTACATTATCATCAACTTATTTATTCATTTATTTATGTCAATAATACTGTGTTGCTGTGAAAGTGACGCCCCTGCAGCTAACGTTTACGAGGCACTCCTGCTCACTGTTGTAAAGCGCTGAACTGAACACAAGTGTAAACGCCCACTTGGGGTCAGTTGCAACATCTGACTTCTTCCATTCATATAAATATTGTGAACTTTATGTCATATGTAGTCATCTTTAAATTGTATGGGTAATTACAAGACAGATATAAGTTCAATATGTTTGGCTGGTCTATGTCAATTAGTCTCAGAGTAACAGAGAAATGCAAAAAGCGCTGCAACAGTCCCCAGTCTCCCCTACATTGTTGTGTTAGCTCAACCTCGCGTTAAGGCTTCTGAACGGCATATCACACGTGTACAGCGCTGCAGACATAAAATCAGCAGCAGTTTATTGTCTGAAGTGTTATTGTTTGTTCAATACTGATTATTTTACCATTGAGATGCATTTTAAATAATCTTAGTGACTGTGCTGCCACCTGTTTAAATAGCCTACATGTATCTGACAGTCTGTTCATTCTGATACTATTTTGTGGTGTTGGATTTCGCCATTTCAATCGCGCTATGGTGACAAATAAAGGAGTTTGTTTTGCAGCATGCAATTATTTATGGTGCTTTTAAGGGGATAATAGTTAGCTAGGCACACTTCAGCTAGATAACGTCCACTTGGACAAATAGAATTCACATGCACTAAGCAGCAGTATAAACATGGCACAATGAAATCCTTGTTGACGGTACTCCCACTAGAAGCGTGAGAAGTCCTAACCTAATGATCTTTTGCAGTGTTATCAGTGAGCTATCATTTATGGGGCCTTGAAAAACAAAAAAACTTTGCCGCTGTTGAATGCCTTATGGAATCACTTGATACATGTTAACAGCCGCTATCCAATTCAAGTCACCACAATTCTTTCTAACGGTAAACAAATACAACCTAACTCACATTCAGTGTACAGTGTCTTACAATTAGCCCAAGTGCAGGTGAATAACCTTCCTTGATGTAGAGCTATGGAGAGCTCCATCATACACTAACTCGGTGATGTAAAAAGCTTTATGAAGAACTTATTCTGTCTTAACTCTTTCTCCCTTTGTGCTCGTCATTGTGGTTATTTGTTATGTAAGTCTGTAAGTCTCTAGTCAAACGCCTTTGCACGAAGTTAGGAAGTCTCCATAACCTTTGAGATACTGCAGCTAAATACACCATACAAATTATTCATACCGTGGCATAATAAGACTAATCGCATTGTATGGCTAGTTAGTTACTATGGCAAACTATAATCTACAAGCATTTATGTCATTATTAGGATATCTTGAAATGCATTATCTTGCAAACATATACATACTATGCTAATTATAATTATATTATACTAAGCCTTGAGGGGAGCTGCAATGAAGGACCAAGATGAATCTTATACCCTTGTGTATACTGCCGTCTAGTGACCACAATAAAATGTTGGTTAACATACGTGCATACAAGCTAGATAATTAATTTCCTCTGGTAAAAACAGAAGTAGCCTACCTCAGTTTTACTGTGGTAAATTGTGGAACATCCAAGATGTAAAACAATTTGTGAGAAGGGAGAGTGACATAATCAGGCTACTGCATGCGTTCTGTACAAGTAGTGTAAGTTTATCTAAATGTCTCCACAGCTTACCTAATACCAATCCAAAACGCAAATTCTTTGATTACATCGTGATTATAATAGTGTTGCCTTGCTAATTATGATCTTAGCATGAAGAAAATGGAACTATGAAACTTTGGCTAATAAGGGGCTATAAGAATCATTTGCAAAATGGTCATGTTGTAACAAAAGACGGTATCATCAGTACTAGTTCCGTCTGTATGGTTTAACGAGCATGCTAGCTAACGTCCATGGATATAGCATAGCTATATATCCAAATTGTGATTGTTAAGAGTTCACTAGATGAAAACCAAAAAAATAAATTTAACACCAGCGCATATATTGTGATAGGTGTTAGCCAGTGTCTTAATTTGGACATTAAGACGTATGTTTTGCTGCATTCCAGAAAGCTATCATAAACCAGTTTAATTTGATTGAGAGTAGGCCACTTACTGCTACAGCATACTCATAGTAAATCCAATCCAAAAGTAATCCATTTACAATTCCTGCTGTTAAGTGCAACGCCTGTGGTAAATGAAGTGAAGTCCCGTTGCTAGTACTACTATGACGTGCACAGGTTTTCCATTCCCAGTAATTTCAATCACATAATAACCAAGACAGTCGGTACAAACGTAACAACATGAAAATACATAACATCAACGCTAGATGGCGGCATATGACCGTGAAATCTCTCTCCCAGTCAAAACCATCTCCCCATTCATTTCAATGGGGCCAAAAACCAATTAAAAATAATAATTAAAAATATAACACGTGACCCGATCACTTAGCTGTATGTAAGCGCAATGGACTGCAATACCCGAAATATGTGGGCACTGGAAAGGAATCTGTGGTCAAAACTGCGGGCGTTGATAAGGCGCCAAAAACAGGCCTAATAGGCCTAATAATAATAATAATATGACTTTCCGGTAACAGTATGTGATTGCATGATGCAATCCCATAATAATAATAATAATAATAATAGGACTTACCGGTAACAGTATGTGATTGCATGAGGCAATCACATCTACCACTGGACCAAAGGCTATCAAACACAAAACTCAGTCTGAGTGATACTTAACTCCTCAACTTTTTCAAACAAGAAGCTTTCCCGTGCTCAGCCAGAAAACATGTCACCATGATTGAGATTCTTTGAGATGAAAAAAAATGCATCCTTACTGTAGGCTAACAACAACAACAAAAAAGCTTCTGCTCTATTCAGACTGCATGCAATAATAAAGCTAACTTATATTAAACATTCTGTGCTTAATTCAAAGGTAAATGCACCCACTGCTACGATAATAAATTATTGAAAAGCACAAATTTACAAATTTGGGTAGAACTGCTTTATTGAGTCAACAATAACAATAAAGCACAATAACCAAGTCACACAGTTCAGAAGTCTGATCTTTTAGGTCTGTTTCATGTTCCAAACCTGATAGTTTTCTGGCATTTTCACACCAAAGTACTATACTAAGTAAAACTCAACCAAACAATGTTCTCTATACTCAATGTTGTGTATAGTGCAAAAAGAAAATCATTGGGGAAAGCATGGCATGATAACTTATTGGTATAGCAGTGCAAAAACGCTTTTGTACTAAAACCCAGCCTAAATCAACATGTCCGCTACAAAATTTTATCCACACAGTTTTTGCAAGACATGAAACTGCTGAAACTCCTATATATGTCTGTGAGACGCTTGATTCTGCTATGTGATAAATGGAGACCAAAACCGTAAAAGAAACATCCATGAATATAAGCCAGAAGTGATAAAAAGTATCCACTAGAAAGGAAATACTGATGCAGAATGATATAATAATAATACAAAGTTTCCCCTGCCTCCTTGCAGAGCTGAACAGTGCCACCAGAATTCAAATGCCAATATCAGAGTAACAAAATGCATGAAACTTGTTCATTTTGTGTTTCCTCTAGATTATTGGTGTACAGAACATGGTGTCACAATTCAATCTTGTTGAATGATCACAGCTGCTGGTTGACCCACCAAGTTAATTTGATGCAATCAAAGTAAAAAATATATTCAATCTAGTATTTTCTTCATACCTAGTTGTATAAGCTGAAGCAATGGATCAGTGTCAGAAATTTAATGGAACTAAAGATGATGAGGCAATTAATTAAGATAATTCTTTCTTGATCTACATTTAGTGGATGGCTTTCTAAACAAAATGTGCGTCGAATTGAAACCTTCCCATCTACAATGGCTGACACTTTAATATAAAAAATGGAATAAAGTGAACAAAGGTATGTTCTAGATGAAGTCGCAAAACTGAACTGACATCCAACCCAACAGCTAACATAAGTAAAATAATAAGTAAAATATATAAAGAATCAAAATCTATACATACGGTATGCAAACCATCTCAATCAGAACATTTGAACAAAAAAAATCTAAACAAGGCAAAATTAACCAATTCTTTATAAAACTTAATATGAAAGCCAGAAAATCGTATGGTTCTCACGTTAAGAATTTACAGAAAAGCCATTGCATTTAGAATACCCTGTACAGTAACATTATAAAGACAAAGGGAAGAATACAAATAAACACAAAAAAGGAAACCCTCTAAACAAGTCACTCATTATGTGGATGCCTTGAAACACTCATGGATTTTGCTTTTCACAAATGTTGTGTTACCTTGCTCTGAACACAGTGCTTCAATGATATAAACATTTGTACAATCTTTAGAAATATTCACATTGAATGAGTGTAATTCATACTCATACAAATATTCCCTCTCACAACAAATAATATTTCTTCATACAATATATTCTTCAGTAAAACCTCTTGTTCCTTTCCTGACGTTTCTGAAAGACCACAGCTCCAACTACAGCACAAACTACAATTCCCAGGAGTGCACACAGCAACAGCAGGAAAACCTTCCAGCCAGTGAGTGGGGTGCTTCGGAAGTTTCCAGTAGGATCATCAATGTTATCTGAACAGAAGACATGTAAATAATCTCTTTTAACACTCCAGTAGTCTGTTCAAGACTTTCACATACAAAACCATACATTCAAAAAAAACAAAAACTAAAAGACAAACATAGTAACACACCAAATATGAGATATTGCAGAGTTACTCAACACATAGCAGAGTCTGAACAGTATGCTACAGGAAAGAGTTCAGGCCAGTCACCTCGCTGGTTACAACAATACCAACCTTTGGGAGACTTGAGTAGGCTGACACTGGGCTCAATCTTGGTCCAGTCCAGGTTCTCTTCCTCAAGAGTGTGTTCCACCATCAGCTGGTACATCTTCATGGAGATGATGTCATGGTGATCTGAAGCGCGCACACGCGCGCGCACACACACACACACACACACACACACACACACACATTTGTAACTACAAGGCAGACTGCTCAGATGGAAAATGCTTTAAAAACTGTAAAAGTCTTTAAAAACAAGGTATTGAAAGCTAAAAAATACACAACAATGTACTTTGTATTTCATTAATAGTACTACTTGAAAAACAAACACTCCTACAGTGTGTCATTCTGTATATATTACGGGCCTAATTCATGAGGTTGTTCTTCCCGTGTCCAAAGGGTGGTGTCTTTGTCTTTTTTAAAAACAGGATGTAAAGTAAATTATTGACACACTACCTGAGAGATCTCCAGTAGCTGCTGAAGCACCAAAGTGATAGCCAGTGGGAAGACGGACACCATCAATATCAATGCATTCTTTCCATTCATTCTTGTCTTCAACGTCTATCATCACCTGAGATAGGTTTTTAAATATGAATAACAAAACAATATAACATGGGCACTTTTTTGTGTTGGAATGATTAATCTTTTAAAGCAGATAGAATATCACTATCATTAAATTATATCAGTAAGGGGAAAGTATTTATGTAGATATATACATATTACGTACAGTAAGTCTGCCTTTAGAGTACCGAATGGCAAGGTAAGTGTCGTGATCCTTGTTTCTGATTTCCGCAGAGCAGCCTCCCAGCTCCGATACGCGGCCGTCTTTCCCATGATCATACGCCACAGAGCCATTGTTCACCATGGCGGAGATGTAGGGGAAAGCACGCTGAAAACAAAACGTAAATAAAGCCATGGACAATACCAATATCTGTTTTGTAATGCCCATTTGAGTGGCAAAATAGTTCACTAAATGCAGACAAAATAATACATAAAAAAAAGATAACAGGTGTCGTCTTGAACTGAAGAAATTATTGTTACAATTGTCTAACAAAAATAACTCCTGCCATTTATTCATTTAGTGGAAACCCCCTTTTGATCCTCAGGATGATATTAGGCTACTAAATAACTCAAAACGTTTGTCAAACAACTTAATGAAAAATAGATCTGGGCCGTGTTCACAAAGCATCTTAAGGCTTCCAACGTTCTCATTTAGGAAAAACCCTTAAAAATAATAGGCGTGTCAGTCCTAATTTTAAGACTTGGACATTTTTGGTCGAAGTGTATTTCACAAAGCATTTTAGCTCTAAAACCAGCTCCTAAATCTGAAAAGTTAAGGGTAGTAAAGAGGATTCCTAAGTCCCTAAGACCAAATCACAAACTATATTTAATGGCTACTGCCAGCAATCCGCCTCGTTATCACGTCAACATTATGGAGACATTTAAATAAATAGTTACACTTTTTGGGAAATAAGATATGTTCCTACTTACTCCTAGTCAAACGAGATGATCGATATCAATATTATGATTGTATGTCCAATAATGAGTAATTTTGGTAAGTAGATATGTAATGTTGCCTAGCTTAGCAACAATGGCTGTAGGCCAGTAGTACCAGCTAGCATGGCTCCTTCAAAGGTGACCAGATACGTAGTTTTAAGATTTATCCCCATTCCTTAGTAAAAGCTGGTCTTGGCAGCTTTTGAATAGGTTTCAAGAGCAAACTCTTGGCTACACCTTTTTACTGCTATTTGGGAGACCTCTTAGTGGTAAGATCTTAGAGACGAAATACCAAAGACAAACAGGGGTCAGCACTAAAACATAGGTTCAAGGCCATTTGATCAATGTAAAAAAAAAAAAAAGTTTCTGCTCTATATTAATTTCTGTTTGCCTTAGACCCAACCTGTCTGTGAAACTGTTGTTATTAACATTTGGTAATGAGCCAAATGTTTTTTTGCCACCCAAATGCATTTGTAAACATGCAACATTTGAACAAGCAGGAAGTGCATCAACTCACTTCAGATGTGTCATCATTAGAATATGTGTCTATAAATAATGCCAGGCCATGGAAATGAGCATTGTTGCCAAACAAGGGCCCTGTAGAGAGAGAACCAAATCAATCACCCTGCCTTAACAGAAACAAAAACTTACATCCATTCCATGGAGGTCATTGCGGAAGGTATCCAAAAAAATAGCCAGGCCAACAAAATGATCTTGGTTTCCAAAAACAGGGCCTAAAATGGAGGCAGAAATGAGGCGAGAAGTAACTCAGACATACGATATTGCAGTGGAGTAATGAGGACAGACACATACACACACAGACATATGTATTTGCATATATGAAAGGTAAAAATAAAAATGAACACTTCATAAAACTCCAACAAAAATCTGCATCGACTGACTCACATACATCCACACATATTTTCTCTTCATAAAAAAGCAGCATGCTATACTGTTAATTCAAATGTTTTCCGATATTTCCATTTGCTCTTCTTGAATACTCAGCCTATCAATTGATTAAAGTGATTGAGAAACAGAAGCCATTGTTGTTTGGGACTGACAAATGTATATTATCCTCTGGTCCTGTTATGGAGAGAGGATTGGTGTGGCTGTATGTGGTTCCTTTAAGAATTTGTGATATTTTCTTAGGTCTCCTATGCAACAATATATGATTGAAATGCTTGTAATATAATGCACTGAACAAACACACACACACACACACACACACACACACACACACACACACACACACACACACACACACACACACACACACACACACACACACACACATGAAACTAGATAAGCAAAGCGTCGTGATGCAGCAGTGATGGTTTTGGAGGTCTTGTTGACAACCATGTGGAAGCACTCAGGGATCTAGGTTATTTTGGAAAGACCGCATAGCAGTACCTAGAAAAACTGACAGGTGCGTTCCATATAGTGCAACCTTACCTGGATGCAGTCTATCTTTTGTGTACCAAATGGCAATGCCGTCACCATGGAGATTCTTCTTCCCAGATCCATGAATTTTGAACTGTACGTGAATCTCCCAGTCTTTCAGAAAGCAAGGCTTCAGACAAAGGGTGATAACATAAAGTGGATTTAGGCAATAGATTAAACAAAATTACAGTTTTTACAATGGCTGGATTACAATATTAGTTGTGAGAAGTTATACGCACATCACTTAGGTGTAAGGCTCTTGGAAGGTAAACATCAATGTATAAAAGAAAAAGCTTGTAGTCAAAGTAGTGTACAGGCTTTTTCTTATATACATGTATCACAAGATTAACCATATGATTATTGTTTCTTGATTTGACTAGCACATTGTCCAATTTAGCATTCATATAGTAACTCAACCATTCAGACACCTACAAATGACAACAAAGCCTCATCAAAGTGAACCTAAATTGGGTTGCTAGACCCAAACAAAGTAGTCCTTATTTGTCAACTAAAACAAAAACAGTGTAAATTAGTGTAAATGGGTACATTTTGTCTTTTGTAAAAAGAATGTTCCCTACCACCGTGTTCCATATCGATCCTTCATGGCTGCGCTCGTCAGGAGTCAGTCTGATAAAGGAGTTGGTGACCAACGTGCTCCCCTGGAAATCCCACTGACCTCCAACACCTGCAGAAAATGAGTATTTACACAAAGTCTGTGCATATTTCTTTCTTTTTTTTCTTCTATTATATGCCAATAAAACAATTTATACAATGTTACATATCCCTCAAGCCACTGCAACATACAGAGATAGAAAGCACATGACATGCCATAAATTACAATCTGATATAATTTGGTTTTGAGTTAAAAATCCGATTAGTGCGCAAAAGGAGTGGCTGCACATGACAGTTGACACATCTGTTCAACATCATCACGTTTAGATAACGCTGTAAGTGATCACATGAAGACTAGCTAACCTGCTATTGGAGATCCAATGAATGACGTATTGTGAGGAAAAATTACACAAAACGTCCACTAAACTAACTTAATCTGAAGTCAATTTGGGAGAGAATATCTCGTATCGTATACGATAGGTTTACGTTAGCTAGCTAGCCACCTATAAAACTAAACAGCTAGCGTTATTTCACACCTTGGTATGGTTTCATGAGTGAATGTTCTCGTTTCAGATGTTCTGCGTTGCCATCAGTAATATCCCCTTGTACATAAGTAAACTGCGCATAAAACAAAAGAAGAATTGTGCTTAAAAATTTAAAGTTGATCATTTTGAACGAACGGCCCCGGAGAGAAACTCTTACAACCACTTCTTCCAACGCCATAACTCAAATCCTAGCAATATTATCTTCCGTGGAGATGAAGAACACTTCGGACAATAGTTCCGATATAGTCAAGAGCTGTAAGGAAAACTGTAAATATTCCATTGTTTAATGTAACGTTTTCCAAATTATGGCAACACAATGAAGGGTATAAATAAACTGACCTTAAACTGAACATTCATAGGTAATAATAGGCACGTATATCCCCGGAACCATAAATACTAAGAGGTTTTGAACGGAATTTTTTCATAGCTGGAGCAAATTATAACATCCTATTACAGACAAGCACATCGCGAAATAAACCAATCAAGTGGCAGTAAAAATGAGTATGACTACAATCACTAGCCACTAGATGGAACGCAAGCATTAGTCACGATGTATGTTCAGGTTTGCTCATTAGACTGATTGTTGAGGTCGCTTTAAACTCAAATGATAGACGATGGCGTTGTGCCTGAGTACAATCAATGAATTATGCTTTTGTTTTCTTGTGTTAGATTTCAAAAGCATATTTACTTAATTTTTGTCTAAATTGTAATTTCCAGAAGCTAGTAGACAATGCATTAGCCCATTGCAAGTGATAATGATATCGTTATAGAGTAAACAAACCGAGATACTGTAGTAAATAAATACACTGTTGAAAGAGGAAACGTGGGAGGTTTGTGAATGTTTACAAACATATTTGATCCCTGTCATGCATTGCTGTCTATCTCTGAACATCATGTGCACAAACATTCTGATCGATTTGCTTTGACATGATGAGTCAGGCTTGAATTAAACAGATTTGTTAGGCACACATGACATGCTTTGCAGCACAAGCAAACTGCTCTCTTAAGCTTGTGTGAATGTCCAAGTCATTTATCATCAAACCCTTGTGTTGGGTAAATTCAATTGAATTAGGAAATCTACTGACGTGTGTCATTATTTCTATTTCTGAGACTATTACAAACCTAGAATCATGTAAATGTAAATTACAGTCAACCATATTAAGACTTGCTATCTGATCAACCAGCTAGAGGGTAATCCATCAAATTGTTGCTTTAACAGCATTCTGTGTCTGAGTTGAATTTGACTGAAACAGATATGTGGAGCAGACAGATAATTTGGATACTTTAGGGATGTAAGCGATAGGTTGATTTGTGTTCACAAAGATACACACACACACACAAACACACACACACAAACATCAAACACACAGGGGGTATAAAGTTACAATGTATATGCATCTGAGTAATAGTATAAAGTGTCACTGAAAGAACATGATGTTGCCCAAGTGGTGGCACAATGCTATAAAACAAAACAAAAGAAGCATCAGCAATGCAAATGAAAAGGATTTCCATCTGACAGTTTGCAATGTATTTATTCGTGTAATTTATATTGAGTAGGACCCATGCAATCTTTGTCATTTTAAAATGGTTTGCTTTGCAGTTTAGCACATACCTAGGCTTGTGATCATAAATCACTTGAGCCATAAACATCAATTCCGCCTGAATGGTTATAAATTGTAAATTGCATTGCAATAAATCCAAATTTGTACAGTTAGACGCTTTTCAACATGTGTAAAAAATAGACAATCCACAGACCAAAATATACCATGTATGTTCCAACTGTGTGACACATAAGGTTTGTATAATGACGCAGCATGAAATCTCTCCTTCTGTGATGTTTTCTCAAGATACATTTTGCTGGATGAGTTCACATCCCACCCTTTAGAACAACCACACTTTGTTGCTGCTCCACCCTTGGCTGGATGAGCTAGACCGGAGAATTCTTCGGTGAGATAACGAATAGTTCCAGAGACTTAATAACTCCACAATACAGGTTTTTCGCTCAGAGTCATCAATCACTATATGCTTTTGCAAGCTCGACACAAACGTGCACGCGCATGCAACCCATGCCCACAAAGACACACAGCCACACAAGCACAGACACACACACACATAGAAAAATATATGTTTAATCCAACAACAATCAGACACAGCCTCATTATTAATGCCTTGTATCCCACTGTGTGGATGGGTGGTTCACGGCTGAATTGAATTCACGGCTGAATTGAGTTCACATACTGGCCTGCTGTGTTTTGCCCTTACAGTGATAAGAATGCCTGTGGTGTCTGGTTGACTTTGCAGCAATGCATGGTTGATGGAGAAGTTAAATGGGTATTATTTCAATTAATTGCAGAGTGCAGCTGTCACAGCTGTCATCTCACCACAGTGGTTACTATGTCATATTAACTTTGAATTGACACTGTTCTGAATCTATTGATAAAAATATGTTAGCCGGCTTTATACATGCAGTTTTTCTATGTATGTGTGTGTACGCAAATGTGATAGAGGATCTGTTTGAATAAGATACCAGGCTTTTAGCTTTGTTAAAGTGGTAGTTAGTTGGAGATGTTTTTTTTTATCTCTGACTTTAATTTGCACTCTTCTTGAATGATCATCATTTTGCCATCAGCAAGATATAAAACACATTCTACCATTCTGCTGAAAGGAATACCTCACATAACAGTAACTCAAAAGTCTCAAAATAACTAACTAACAGCACGACTAACATTAGATGGTCTACTGCTTTGCACTTTGTATTAACTTTCAGATGATACATTTTATAATAAACATAAACCCCTGATTCCATAGGATAATGTACTCTGCCTACCACCAAACTCCAGATACAGTTGTAAGAATGTGATAACCATTTGAGCCTGTAATGGCCTTACATCACTAGACTCCTTAGGGTCTTCTCATGACTAGGATGTTCTTTTTTACTTGTTCTCTCTCTCCTCCTCTCTCTCTCTTTACACCCCCCCCTTTCTTTATCGCTCCCCCTTTCACTCTCTTTCCCTAGGCCTGTACCCCTGTGCACTTCTGCCATGTTGACAAGTCATCAGGACTAGCCATCCCAGAAGAGCTACAACATTATTTTCCCTGAAGAACGTCTCCGAATGTTGAAACGCTGTTGCAATCAAACGTTTGACTTGGCTGGAGGCATCTGCTCTCCTTTTTTCTTCTAATCACAGCTCTTCTGTTCTATACAGACTGACTAATTGATTTCCATGTCTTTTGCTTCACGTAGAGAACTATCAGCAAACAAGAGCAAAAACGCAACTGCTCCACAGCAGCCTCTTTATTTTGTGTGGTCCACAGCTGTTGACTATTAATATTTAGGGATTATTTCATTCCCAATTCCCAGGCAGAGATAGAAAAAGCGAGTAATGGTCCTTGTCCTTGTTCAGATTTATTGCCTGCTTGGGTAATACCTAACGATGTGGTTGTACAGTTTATTAGAATTGTACAAGTTCTCCAATTTCCCAAGCTTCTTATAAGCATGACCCAGTAAATAAAAATATATATATACAGATTTTAAAGGGTTAGTAGTGTCTTTACAGTTCAACTTGACAAGGCAATTGCTTTAAAATAATTTTGTTAATAATTTATAAAGGAGCCAGATGAGGTGGTTCGGGCATCTGATTAGGATGCCCCCTGGGCGCCTCTCGTTGGAGGTTTTCCGGGCACGCCCTACTGGTGGGAGACCCCGGGGTAGACCCAGAACACGCTGGCGAGATCATATATCTCGTTTGGCCTGGGAACGCCTCGGGATCCTCCAGGAGGAGCTGGAAAGCGTTGCTGGGGATAGGGACGTCTGGACTACCCTTCTTAGCCTGCTGCCACCGCGACCCGGCCCCGGATAAGCGGCGGAAAATGGATGGATGGATGGAGTTAATAATTTAGATGACCTGAACTAAGTAAAAATATTTGGAATAATAATTCTCATTGTCTGTAAAGTGGCTTTCAAATTACACCCTCTTCCTTCGAATATGTACCACACTAGGGAAAAAACTAATTTCTCATTCAACATAAAATGTAAACATACTGCCTAGCATACTGCATTGCATAGAAGTTGCTTTAAGACATTCTACGTATATCTTAGCCTTCTCTTCATCTTTAGCTTCCTGTAGCTTTTAAAGGACTCTCTGAAGTCAACAAAAGAGGAGAAAGATCACACCCAATTGGACAAATTGGAGTTAGCATCACAACAGAATTTGTGGGAAGCAGAGGAACAGCAATCTTTGAGCTGTTGCCATGGTGATGGGGGTCTGACTCAGAATGAAAAAGAAAAAGAAATAGTGAAGGGTGGCAAGCGAGGGCTAAATAGAGAGGGAGAGATAAGATTATCAGTGCTCTACAGGTGACAAGGCACATCCTTCACATTCAAAATCAAAGTCTGCAATGGAAACTGGAGAGACCAAACAGTTTATAAACAATAGAACTAACAATTTCAGACACACACACACACACACACACACACACACACACACACACACACACACACACACACACACACACACACACACACATCACCCTTTTTAAACTATAGCATCCTTCTTTGTATAATATGCCTCTCATCTTACACCAGGTACTGCATCCTTCTGGACTCAATCTCTATCTCAGGCTGCATGGGCATAGGTTCTTCCTATTCTAGGTCCTGGTCAGCAGAGCTGAATGATGGCATTTGACTGGAGTCAAGAGTCAGTTGTTTGGATAGGCTTGATGTATTTATGGTTTTATTTTGGGGACACCATGCAGTAACATCTGAGACCCGGGGGAGTATATGGAAGCATTTTACAACCCGTTTAACCCTGGGGTCCTCAAAAGAGGAAAAGGAGGGAGCGGCGACAGAGAAACACTGAAGCGGCAGCCCGGATGATTCACTGGTCTGCTCCAAGGAGCCTCTTGTATCTGGGCTCTGCAGAGGACCATGGCTGTCATAGATGCTGTGTGAGGAGGGGAGAGGGAGAGGAGAGGGAGAGGAGGAAGGGGGAAGAGAAAGAAAAAGAGAGCGATGGACAGTGACAGTGTAAAGAGGAATGTGGTGAAAAGATCTTCAGGGAAATATGTGAAGAGGCAAAAGAAAAAGAGAGGGATTAGGTGAATATGGTGCAGGGGCAAAAGAGAAAAAGAGAGCTATAGATAAAAAATGAGAGAAGGTAGTTTAGGTGGAAATTCCATAAATATTTGCACACAGAGAACGAAAAAAACTGAATCTGACAAGTTCTACTCTTCGTTGTGGAAGGGTAATCAATGCTTCTAACTTGAAATGTCAGATGGTCTTAGCATCATAGCTTTTAATCACATCCCACTGCAATTTCCCCTTACTTAACATTTAACTCCCTGGTCTGGAGTACACCATCAGAGTAGCCGTCAGTTTAATTAAAATGGTATTTAGTAGCTCCCTTTACTTGAATAAATTGTGTTTATGTTTCAGGATGTATATCTGGACATTCATCTCCAGTCATTATTCCTTGGAAAATTGATAGTGCAGTCTAATCAGTAAAATAATATTTTTATCTGATAATTTCAATATAGTCTAATTTATAAAAAAAATATGTTCTTACTTTTGTTTGTTGACATTTGTTTTTGAAACTGAAAAAACAGACTCATTTTGTTACGATACAAACATCCCAAAAGTGTTACTATGTTGTCATGGAGAGACAGCTCAAGCTTATCCTTCTTTTTAGCATCTGGTCATCTCATTTATTTATCTGTGTGTGTGGATTTAAACTACCTATGTGTTCCCCCCTATTTGGTGTGTGCATTTGTATGTGTGTACATGTGTGAAGGAATCATGGTGACAATGAGCATATGGCCGCAGACACCTTGGGTTATTCCTGCCATGACGCACACACAGCGTGGGGTTTTTCAGGGGCTCTGGGGCATTGTCCTCTGCTCCAACTCACAACAGGGCGACTGAGGCTGGGGGACTCTCTGCCTGGCATGCGAGGGGATGTCAGCATGGGAAAGGGCAAGATGAATGAGCGAGTGAGGTGGATAGAGTATGTGTCTAAAGCTACCCCAACCCAACCCCCCGGTCCCCTCAGAACATCCCTCAGTTGACATGCACGTGTCAACACAGTGACTTTCATACAGACACATAAACATATCTACTCTGTGACTAAACCATGCATGAAGTGACTGAGGCTGCTTTAACATCACAAGATCTGCTTGTGATTCATCATGTTCATCATCATCATCATCATCATCTTCATACGCTTTGTCCGGGGTCGGGTCGCGGAGGTAGCAGTTCCAGCAGGGCATCCCAAACTTCCTTTTCCCGGGCCACATTAACCAGCTCTGACTGGGGGATTCCAAGGCGTTCCCAGGCCAGTGTGGAGATATAATCCCTCCACCTGGTCCTAGGTCTGCCCCGCGGCCTCCGCCCAGCTGGACTTGCCTGGAACACCTCCCTATGGAGGCGGCCAGGTGGCATCCTTACTAGATGCCCGAACCACCTCAACTGGCTCCTTTCTACGCAAAGAAGCAGCGGCTCTACTCCGAGTCCCTCACGAATGGCTGAACTTCTCACCCTATCCCTAAGGGAGATGCCAGCCACCCTCCGGAAGAAACTAATTTCCGCCGCTTGTATCCGTGATCTCGTTCTTTCGGTCATGACCCACCCTTCATGACCATAGGTGAGAGTAGGAACAAAGATAGACCGGTAGATTGAGAGCTTTGCCTTCTGGCTCAGCTCTCTCTTCGTCACAACGGTGCGATAAAGCGACTGCAATACTGCACCCGCTGCTCCACCCTCCGGCCCATCTCTCGTTCCATTTTCCCCTCACTCGAGAACAAGACCCCGAGATACTTGAACTCCTTCACTTGGGGTAAAGACTCATTCCCTACTTGGAGTAGACAATCCATCGGTTTCCTGCTGAGAACCATGGCCTCAGATTTGGAGGTGCTGATCCTCATCCCAGCCGCTTTAATCATGTTTGTTGTGTTAAATCTAACCCAATTTATTAGAGTTTAGTGTAGAACATACCAAAGCATTGTGTGTGTAGAACAAACCAAAGCCTTAAAAATCTAACTGCTTTTCTGTCTTTTGCATTTTACTCTACAGGGCACTAAACACCAGTACCACTGAGGTGGGCTGAAGTGCATGCTGGTATTCTGTAAAGGATCACTAAAGATTTTATTCCTTGACATAATTTTTTTTTTTTATGAGTTTAACAAATAAAAAGGTAATCCAATCATTGTACAATTGTTGTTTTATGCTTATTGCACCACATAAACTTGAAAGGTGTGAAAACTACACAAGGCCTATCATCAAATGCTCATTGTTTTCAAATTTAGAAGGGACTGGACTGCTATACAGGCATCCGCTATAAAACCAAATGGGATGTACAATTGGAATACTTGTGCATGTTGGTGTTTTTGAGATTGCCCCAAATAACTTGACTATAAAGGTAATCATGTATGATCCAAACCTGGTATGAGGATGTGTATAAAAAAGTACCTTCATACTACCATACTAAAGTTTGTTCACAACATTTTGACCTTTCAAAGATATTCGTCAAGTGTAAATCTTAGCTAAACCCCAATAAAGTGATAGCTGTTTCCTATTCCCCGTATGCTTTTATTGCTTTGCAGGGTAATCCCTGCATGTTGCCTGACCAAACACTCCGCAAAAGTAGAGCTAACAGGGGCAAAATCTTTTGAGCCTTTAGAGTTCCCGGGCTAGAAAGGTGCCATTAGAAAATGGCCAGAAGAAAAACTGCTTGAGAAGCCATTTTAATCTAAAAGGAATAAAAAAAAAGGTCGGCATGAAATGGCCGTATTCAAAAGCTTTACAATCTGAGATCTTCGGCGGAAGGAAATAAGGGGGTGGAAGGAATATTTTTACTATTAGACAGGCCTTGGTGAATTCATGGTCATTTCACACTGAAACTGGGGGCTGGTTTGCTTAAATATAGGCTGATCGGCCGTTGTGTGTGCACATGTACGTGTGTGTTTGTGTACTTGTTTATTTGCTTATGAGCAAGAGTTTTTTTGTGTGTGTGTTTGTGTGTGTGTGTGTGTGTGTGTGTTTGTGTGTGTGTGTGGCTTTAATTGCGATGTCATGAATTCCTCCGGTCCAATCAGAGCATATGACAGTTGTGTGATCAAGAGGCGACACAGCTAAAGACACTATAAGAACACTGTTCATTTGGTGACATTTCTATTCATTGAAAACCCTCTCTGTTTTCATGTAAGTTTGGGTGTGGAAAGAAAAGAGATGAAGACTACAAGAGAGATGTGAGAGTGAGTGTACTTTTATGCTATAGTGAGAGTGAGTCCACCAAAGCCAAGTAAGCTAGTCGTTAAGAAACACAATGAAGAGGAATACATTGCTCAGCCACCAAAGATGAAACACTTGGCTGCGGTAAGGTTCTGGCTCACAGTCTGACACCCTTCTCGCTTCTCTCGCAATCAGAGATAATTGTGAACTCAACAAGAGAAAGAGCTTAAGTGGTGTCTTTGGCTGCTGTAGGGTCTCAGGTGGAGCCAAGTGCTTGAAACTCAAGAAGGGAAATAGAGTTTGCCAGTGAACCCAACCCTAACAACAGAAATTCCATTAAAATAATGTTTATCCTTTCGAATGCATCTGAGAGTACTATTACCTTGGTATAACCACCCTATATCACACTGTTAGCAAAAGCAATGGCTTTGATAGAATAGGAGAATGGTTGGTCCGAGTGTACCCTCAGACTAGTATGAAATTAAATGGGTGACTGCAGGTCAGCTGAGGAGAATGGAGAGAGAGATTTTTAAAAAGCATTCAGTTGTAAATTAGGCCTTTGAATATGTTTAAGGAACACAGAGTAGAGCCAATCAAACACAAATAAAATTAAAATTATCTCTATATAGGCCAAGCTGATTACCTATTGGGAACACTCAGAAGTTTTAAAAGCAATTCAAAGCAAGTTTTATTCTGCTGACCTGAGATCAGATCAGTGATTTTGTCAAATTAGCTCTTTACACAATTTATTGTTGTTGTTAATTGAAGACTCTTTTTATCCAAAGCCTTTTTTTAGACCACTATTTTGAAGAAAAATGATTTTGGATGGAGATTTGGTTAAAGTTGAAAGAGAATGAGAATATTTTTCAGATTCTTTATTTGTAGATGGTGGTGAGTGTGTGTCTGTGTGCTGTGTGTTTCACAGCTGCGTGTATTGATATCCTGTTTGACAACACAGTTCATGTTTCTTTTTTCACTCGATTACTCACTCACTCGCTCGCTCGCTCACTCACTCACTCACTCACACATTTTCACACTCACTGCTCTCCAACTCCCTCCGTCAGTAAGAAATGTAGGATTTTAATCAGGATGTGTGTGGTTGAAAACACATGCAAATACACGCACACACACACACACACACACACCCATGCACATACACAAAGAGACTCAATCACTGACTCTCTACCGCTCTATAACCCCCTCAGTCAGTCAGTAAGTCATTCAAAGACATTTAGAATTTAATAAGGATGTGTGTGGTTAAAGTACATGCAAATACACACACACACACACACACACACACACACACACACACACACACACACACACACACACACACACACACACACACACACACACACACACACACACACACACACACACACACACATAATGGAGTATAATGAAGCAGTATAATGATGCAGCTGGTATAACAAACCCCCAAAAGAATTTATTGTGCACTGACAAAGTAGTCGCAAAATATATGGCAGTGAATATTCTAGAATAGCCATTAGCTTATGAACCTTTCGATGCTTTTTAAAGGTCTCGAGAGATCAGATACAGTATTTGCTGATATTTGATGAATATTTAGCTACTTCCTTTACTAAAAACATCTGTTTGTACTAGACGGCCATTTTCATACAGTCGTGTAGATGTGATTTTATTCCATGGTAACAGTTGAACTGAATACATAGGAATAAAATAGTGTTTTGATGACTGAAGATAGACCAGATGGCTCTACTAAATTTGTTTCCAATTGTTACATTACAACAGTTCTATTACCTTGAGTTGCAGTCGTATTAATGTGATGACTTACAATGACTTAAGTACAACAGCAAGAGTAAAATAGTAAAATATCTGGAACAAAAAAAAAATAAAATAAATGACAAGCCTGCTGCTATCACAGGCTGTGATATGCCACAAGGAAAGCCGACACTGGGATTATCAACATCTTTCTCATCTTTAATAATTATTTTTCAGAGCTGTCACATAGCAACAGAAAAAAGGTAATACACAGTTTAGCTCCCCGAAAGAGAAGCTTTTTTTTTCTTCATTTTAACTTTTACATGAAAATACCCATCTTTTTTTTTTCATCAAAATAAATACTGAATAGTTTTACAAAAATGTTTTCAAAATGACAGCTTGTTTGTATGGAGTCTTTCTGTACATACACATTCATGCTGTAAGCTGTTGGCTGGCAAGTGTCGTAAGAAAACAAGAAGAAGCAGAGACTGAGGAGAGGAGGAGAGCTGTAGGCCTAAGCAAGTGTTCACAAGTAAAAAGACCTGGGTACTAAACGTCTGCATTAGTATCATGACTTCACAAAGTAACTCAGAGATAAAAAAAAAAAAAAAATCAAAAGGCAAGGCAGTGATGACAAATTGCTGTACCACCACCATCAAAACTTTGTATATTCTAAAATAAAAGAAGAAAATAGACTGTCACATCTGATAACATTTTTAGTTTTTTACATTTGTACTACAAATGGCAGAATACAACACAGTTGTGCAATCTTTTTTTGTCCCGCCCTAATGAACCGCATTGTCTATAATGGAACACTTACTTCGCATTTTATCTCCGCAGCCTGGACAAGATTATTCCTTCCTAAACATAGTTTGTCACAGAAGTTCAGCCACTCCTAGACCTCTGTAGGTAAAGGTATCTCAGGTGAGCTCGTTTATAGATTTAAAGGGAGAAAGTTAACAACAAGCATAATGTTGCATAACTCTCCAAAAACAGGAGAAGAGGGTCGTAAAATGATCGGAAACTACTGTGCAATGAAGTTGAATTCTATAAATCAGCGATGTTGCCAGGTAGTGAGCATTGTTAATAAGAATGTTGAGGATCTACCGATTCAACCTCTTCCTCTTTTACTGGCTGCCAATAAAAAAAAACACTTCCAATACCTTGCTTTGCTTTTCTGTATGTCATGAAAACCGTTTCATTAGGAGCTTCGCACAGTGACAGTATTGAAAAACAAAAGTACCAACCAACTTTCAGGTGCTGTGTAAATTATTTTGTAATGGAATAAAATGTAGGTTGGAAAGAAGTAACCAGTTGCACTGCTGACTATAAGGGCGGAGACAGTAGAGCTGGCCTAACCTAAAAAAAAGGCTCCCGACTTCAGTGATGCACACAAGGTTTATTCCTTCTACTTGGACCAGTTAAAAAAACAAACCAGAAAATACTTATTTCAAACAAAATATATTTCTTCTGAGTGATCTTGTCCATCATGCTCCACGCCGTCTTTGTGCAACCTTCCTCCTCCCGCAATCCCTGGTTTGGGGTCTGTTACCACAGCTTCCAAATTCAAACTGCCCAATCAGACTGGGCTCCTGAAACAAGGCTCACACAAGCAATTACTGGCCTCACCCGGCCACTACCCCCACAACAGAGAATTGTGCACCTTCCTCTCATCTCGCTGTTCATTATATTGCAGTGCTCCAAAACACAGTGAAGTAGCATCTGCTGAAAATAGTGAAACAAAGTTTATGGAGCTGAGATGAGGATCCGGTATTAAGAAACTGTTTTCTGTTTCATCTCTATTGTTTTGTTTATCTACAAGCAAGCGGGACCTAAAGAGGTTTTCATAAAAGCACCTATTATATGGACCCAGGTAAATGGAGGCTAAAGCACATTGGTCTTATTTATCTAAGGTATTGATTTAGCATGAATGTATAAATCAGTGTGGTATTGTACTGTGTGGCATAGCAAACAGTTACATATCTTTAAAATACACTTTCATAGAAGAACATGTAGGCTAAAAAGGTGTTAAGTAAAGATAATAATTGCTTGTTATTGCACGGGAGGTACTTATTACCATTTCTCTAATCAGAAATATATACCATCATGTACATATCATAATTTCAGCTCAATAAGCATCATAGTACACATTTTAACTCAGTTGTCTCATCTGAAATACCGAAGGCCCCTAAATACAGAGTTGTTTTGAGAATTAAAATAAAATAAAAAGTCAACATGTCATTGCCCATATGCCTACCAAAAACCTTCTAATTAAATTAATTGACAAACTAAAAAATTGGAGATGCGAAACAACATTTTATAGCATTAGCCTACTTTTTTGTCCAACTGTAATTGAAAACATTTTGCAACTGAAATGTATAATACAAAATAAAATCTATTTTTATTGGCAGTTGGACGTCAATCCATAACATGAATCTTTTGAAAACCAAAATCTTTTCAAAATCATAATTTGTGATCATGAACGCATTAGTCTCACACTGAACTGACTATAAGAAAACGGAATATTTTCTGAAATTAACATATCATGAAAGTGCTAGTGCTTCAATTATGAAAGAGGTCACAGTTTGCAGGAAATCAGTTTTGGAGGAAAGGTATACACAAAAAATTTCTATATGTGCATAAAGAAGACCAAGGAATCTCCTTTACATAGCAAATACATCAATACATTTTCAGTTGTTGCTGAAAGAATAAATTGTATCAAAAATCCCTTCCATGATTTACTTGAAACAACAAAAAGCTAAAATAAAGTAAGTTCAGATCTTGTGTTTGGTCTCCAACAAAACTCTACTGTAAATTTAAGATTATTTGAAAGGATTTCTCCTTATGGAGAGAAAGAGAAGCATGGTGGGGTGGGGGAACTGAATTGAGAGTCTAATATCATATAAAAAAGTTGTATATACGTATATTCCACATAGGGACACACTATATGATTTATATTGAGGCTACGCAGTAGACATGTGGTATAAGATGGCTTATGGCTTAATGCTGGAGACAGAACGTAATACTTTATGACAGTCACTCCACCTTGTCCATAAACTCTTCACTGTCACCAAGCATGAAGATGAACCACACATTTACCCAGGATAAAACAGGATTGATGATGTATTTATCACATGTGACAATATGGACCAGAGCTTGTTATCACATCATATAAGGGGTGTTCAGAATCAGAAAATGAGGAAATGAGAAAATCTCAAGAGAGTCTTCCCCTACAATTCTAAGAGGCTGTAAAATTACAAACAAACCGGTCAGGCTGAGTGTTGGTAGGAAAGCAAACCCCAGTCCCCAGGGGAAGGCCACCAACTCTAATCATATGATCTGACTGACACACACGCACACGTACACGCACACAGACACACACACACACACACACACACACACACACACACACACACACACACACACACACGCACACACACACACACACACACACACACTTATTTTTTTAGCAAGAGGTAAAACATAATCACCTTGGTAAGTTTCATCCTGGGATCTGCCTTATTTGTAAACAGCTTTTCACTGACGGATTGTATATTAGCTTTCATCTTCAAGTGAATACAAGTGAATGAGATTGTATAGGGCTTAATGGAACGTATGGGGATGATGAATGTAGCAGCAAGTAATGCACTTCAACGGTTTAGGTCAACGCAATGTTCCTTCCATTAACATTCAGCCTCCAGCGATTCAGGGAACTAACAGGGATCAGGACTTCGGCTAGTGCTTTTGCAGCTACATTTGATCCCTGCATGCCAAGTCTAAGAAACTTTAAGTAAAAAAACAACAACATACCCATCTTGAGTAATTCCTTTAAGTAAATGAGTTGGGCTTTGAAGATTTTGCACCTGCAAAACCGAGCCTCCTTTGATCAATAAAGCTTATTTAAAATGTTTATTTTGGTGAAATTAAAAAACACTAATCTTTACTAGAGAATATCCTTCTACAAAGAAAGCATAAAGTCAGAAGATTGTGAGGTGGTTTTTCAAAGAAAAAGAAAAGATAATAATGGAAGATAACAATGGAACCAAACAAAGTTAAAATAACTGCATTTATAATATCAAATAGCTTTGGCAAATTTTTCATGTCTACAAGCCTCCCAAATAGTCAATGTGCACATCTCGCTGCTGTGAGTCCTATTGCCGAGATGGGCTTAAACTAAATGGTCCAGCTGCCCTCTTGGTATTCCTTTCAGTGGACACAGCCAGAGGCTTCCTTAGCCAACAAACTGACAGGCCTGCTGGGAAGTCCAGTTTAGACCCCGTTCAATGCACTGCTCACCTCATGTAGGTGCTGTGCTGGGTATATTATCTAGTAAAAAAAACTATTTTGAAGTTTTATTTAGCTAAATTTCTTAGATCCAGCTGGTCTCATTTACATTCCGATCCATTCACCCACTTTGTTATCTATCCATTGTCAGCCATCTCTGTTAGTTAAGGGTGTCAGAAACTTCCAGGACTGAGACTGGTTGTTGTGCGCTCCAGCCCGTGTCCATGTCCTGTCGGCGGGTAGCACGTGCAGCAATGGACGTGGGGTCTGGCGATGGGATAGTGAGGCAGCCTGCAGTCAGTCTCTGTCAGAAGCAGGACTCGTGTGACTCTGGGTTGTTCTGTAAAGCCTGCTTCTCCGGTTCAATATGGTTCCCGTTGTGAAGCATCGAATACCTGAAAGAGAAGGCAAAAGGGGGAGATGGTGAAGGAGATGAATAAAGAGATTAAAAAACCTTTTAGATTGAAACAACATGTATATATTCCATCTCTAAAAGGAAGTTAACATTTAACGAGTGCAGTTCCATTGTAAAATGACGATACACTGAATACTGCCGCAATAACATTCCTCTTATGGAAATGGAGTCATTGCTTGAGATCGTCAAAGCCTGGTTTACCGCAAAATCCTCAAGCAGCATCAATGTAAGGAGGATGATCGAGAGAACAGTCAAAGACGACCTCTATGTGACTTCATGTTAAACGTTGCGAGCCAAATGATCGTTCAGAGTGAAGGCAAAAATAGGAATGAAACATTACCCCCTAAAAGGCAATTAGTGATGTCAGGTTTATTGGTTTATTCTAACCATGAATACATGAATATAAATCTATTAATTATGTTTCAAATGAACGTAAATGTTCAGGCAAGTCTTCAATATCACAGAAATATGTGTCAATCACTGCAACATCTTGTTTTATTAAATTCAATACAGAATATCTTCAGATTGTGATACAAATGCACTGACAATTAGGAAATATATTACTATTATTTGTAAAGAAATAAAGGACAAAAAAAAAAACAAGCAGAGGCACATTTTAAGTGTTATAAAATTGTGTGTTAGAACGTGTAGATGAACTGGATGTCTGTGTGGTGAGTGTGTCTGTGCAAGTGTAAGTCTATGGGTGTGTTTTGTGTGAAACACATGTTGCCACCCGCTCACATACAGGAAAACCATTATGGCCTGTTTACATAAACAAACCAAAGGATAATTCCTGCTGAGAAATTGGCCATGAAATTTAGCCTGTAAAAAAAAAGAGCCACAAAAGCCTCTAAGGTCAGAGGATGGCATTTTCAAAAGGAAACGGGCCGCAGTTTCTCAATGACGTGGAATCCGTAATTACTGCCATATTGGCCGGTTTACCCATACGCCAAAGCACAGCTCACTGCTAGCTGAGAAGCCGTGACAAACCACAGGCCATGAATGGAGAACGATATGTGTCTGTTACAATCACAAGCAACATATTGCCACGTACAGTACAAACTGGTTATTAGAAAAAAATATAAACATAGCCTAGAAATTGAGTGTCCAACTATTAAGTAATAAGTATTAAGGGTGTAGTATTAGCATTAAGCAATGGTGATGTACTGACATGCTTTAGATTCTGTCTGACAAAACTTGTTTTAAACAAAGGTGCTTTACATAACATTTTCTCCATTTTTGAATGGCAATATTTCTTACTCTGTGCACTTCAGTGAGACATAATTGCATTTTGTCGGCTTTTTCATGAATAGATACTATACTGAGCAGGGTTCTAATGACATAATGACATAACTTAATGAACAATAAATCATAAATGCTTCCTCATCTCCCTTACTTCTCTATTAGGTTGCTTCATTATTGGAGTGTCAATAACCCATTGGTTCAGGCCAGCAAATTGGTCAGGGGATGAGTCTTTCCAAAAACACAGCCGTAAGCGACACATGATATGACCCATGCTTTTGTTCTGCCCCACATCGTTCTCTGAACAGACCTCTTTGTATAGTCAGTGTGCTTTCTCCCTCTGAAGCAACTTATATCATAGTCCTTTCAATACATTCCCCAGTAAATCAGCTGAGTAAGGCTCTGCATGGGTGATATTGATGGATGTGGATGCGTGTGACGTGGGTTTTGGCGCCATTCTATCTCAACGCAGTGTCCAGGATGGCAAGTTCTACCCTCGTGCTAAGTGTCTAACCACCACGCAGGCCAACTACAACGTGGGAGATTGCCGCTGCCGTTGGAGGAATAGAGGCTCAGGTTGGGAGGAGTCAACGCACCCGGTGGTGGTATGGACGGACCATCAAATCCAAGAGTTCCTTCGGCTCAACCCACAACAGGCCTGTTGGGCATTGTACCTCATCTGGTTCAATTACACCCTGACGTACCGTCCCGGCTGTAAGAACACTAAGCGTGACGCCCTGTCGCGCCAGTTTGAGCCTCCTCACCTCAAAACCACCACCGCTCCCAGTGTTCCAGCGTCTCGAGTCCTCAAGCCTGTCCAGTATGTGTGTGTGTGTGTGTGTGTGTGTGTGTGTGTGTGGGGGGGGGGGGGGGGGTAGACGCAGATGCAGACGCAGCCTTGAGGGAGGTCCTGCAACCCACCACACTGCCACCTGAGACTCCTCCTCGTTGCTCTTTGTGCCCACACATACGTTGTCCCAAGTGTTGGGGTGGGAGCACTCCCTGGCATCCGGGTCGGACACAGACCTTGGAGTTTGTGCGCCGCCTGTTATTGGATGTAAGGATATTGAGGGGTTTGTTGGAGCTTGCACCCAAAACAAGACCCCTCGAGCCAGATCAGCAGATCTCACCCATCCTTTGCCTATCCCTGCTGTTTGCGCCTGTCACTGGATTTTGTCTCTGGCCCACCCCCATCGGAGGGTAACATGGTGATCCTGGTGGTCGTGGATGGATTTTCCAAGGCTGCCCACTTCATAGCCCTTCTGAAGCTGCTCTCCTATCCTCCTCCATGTCTCCTGAGTCCATGGTCCCCCACTGGGCGTGGAAAGTGACCAGGGTCCCCAGTTCACCTCCAGACTCTCTAAAACTTTCTGTCAATTGCTTAGGTCTTCAGTCCGCTTCTCTTCCAGGTTCCACACCCAAAGCAACGGGCTGACTGTAAGAGTCAACCTTCCCTGCGTCCGGGGCAACTGGTCTGGCTGCCCACCCTGTGACTTGCCTCTCCGGGGGAAAACACACACACACACACACACACACACACACACACACACACACACATACACGCACACACACACACACACAACTGTCTCAAAGGTACTGTACTGTGCAAACGTTTTAGGCAGGTGTAAAGTCTTTAAAGTTAGAGAAAAAATAAATAAATATATATATATACTATATATATATATATATATATATACTGTACATATATATATATATATATATATAAAGGTAATTGTTTATTTTTTAATCAATTCATAAAATTCTAAGTGAGGGCAAAGCAAATCTGTATCAAATCAACATTTGGTGTGACCACATGCTTATGCACACTCACTTATGCATACTGTGCACTTATGCACAGTACTGTCTGTGGGACTGTATCGCATTATTAGGAGGATTAACTCTGTGGATTTCCAACTCCAGCTTCCCAGCACCCTTTGTATGGACCCGCGTGGCGGGAGGTCCTGGACAGGTCCCTTTGTTCAGCAATTCCATCAGGCACATCATTACTGTCCTATGCCGAGTGTCGGGAGACAAGCCTGAAGGAAGGGGTCCTGTCACAGGAGCCAGTCTGCCTCATCCCCCGAAGTGGCCCTGCAATCGGTGAGATGGCGCACACGGACATCCCATCCATCATAATTATTCATTTCACCTGTTGTGTTCCCTACAGGCTGTACCTGGATTCTCCTGTATTTATTCCCTGTGTTTCTGCAGTTTGTTGTTCAATAATGTAATCCCTTTGTGTAAGTAAAGACGATTTACCTTTACTCTAAAACTAAACCGTGTCCCGAGTCCTTCCTTGTTTTACCTTTCGAATGTTCCGAGCCTTTGCTCACCACCTCACTTTTAGTTTCTGCTACTGGGTCCTAATATTTATGAGCCATTCTGACAGGAAGGAAAAGATAACGGACACTAGTATCTTCGCCTAAATTTGATCTACACACTTGAATGGCTTATTTAAGGCAAACACCTTCACCTTTTCATTTCTCTCTTCCTGTCTGTGTCGTCACGTTCTTCTTCCTTCCCTTTATGTTGCCTGTCCTTCACAATCAGACACTCGCCCACTCTGAATCCTCTCAGCTCCCTCTCTTTCTGCCCTAATAATAGGTCGTTGCAACCACTAGCCATCACCTCCTCTCTTCAGCTGCACTGCTTGAGCCACTCAGCATCACACTGACCACCGCGGAGACGTAGAGTGTGTGACCCCAGTCAAATGCCAGAGCGCTGGTTGCTCGTTGCTACGAATGAAAGCAGACAAGTGGAACGAGCGGGACAATTTGCCGTGCCATGGCGATTACTTCTGGGACACATAAATATGGCAGAGATATATGGCCCATTGTTGCTTTTATCATAGTAATTATGAACCCTTGGTTTGCTTACTTAGAATTATGATGCTGCTGTTGATAAACCCCTTGTACCGCTGCATAGAAACGATTAGAAGAAATGGCATGTATACTCTTTCATTTAATAGGTTCCTTTTATGAACACAGTTCCCGGGCTGGCAGCTCTATCGAGATATGTACTGTGTAATTGCATATTCAAAACATGTAATAACTCAGGTGAACGATCCAAAGATGACCAACATCATTTATCATGAGAGGGTGGAACCTTAGGGGCCGAGAGACTGTAATTTAGTTCGCGAGTTCAGCCACTGTCAAAACAAAAGCATTTTACTAACTGCAAATCAAAGAGGGTTCCGGCAGCCTTGAAATTTGCAACTCTAATTTGATTTCCGTTTCTATCTGGTCTGTATGCCAAGAAATGTCAAAGTGGTCTCTAAAAATTTAGCTTATTTCACTGGAAAAAAAGGGGCCAACCAAACGAAAAAAGGAGCCCAATCTGTGCCTGAGGAACAGAAACCGAATGGAGCAGCACCCCTGCTGAGCAGGACACGATGATATGGCAGACCAGAACATAGATAATGTCCATTCCTGCCCCATTCTTTCTCTCCCTCTCTCCGTCTTGCTACCTTTAGAATCCTCCGCAATTTCAAAGGTTTTTGAGCAGAGGAGAACAGTAGCGATGTTTTATGAATGCGAGAAAGTTGAGCTGGAGAGAAGCAATATTAAAAAACAATGAGGGAAAAAGTCACCAACTCATCAAAAGAGATATGTCATACTCTGACTCAAGTGCTCTAAATCTCTACTGACCCGGAGTCATCAAGAGGCTACAGGAGGAGCAATGCATCAGAGCTCTGGCAACTTCCATCAGTTCCACTGAGAGGCTGGCTAGACAATAGCTGCTGTCTCTCTGAGACACACACACACATTGCACAGAAAGGGGGTGACTCAATCAGGAAGGAGACATAGCCAAAGCGATGGAGAAAATGTAAAACAGTAGCATATGTGTGCTTATGCAATGAGTTGACAAGAGAGAATTCTACAGAATACATATTTCTATTCATATCATCTCCTATACAATTTATTTTTCTCTGTTCTGTGAGACCCCTGCAAATTTAATCTTACATCTGAGTGTTCTAGATGTGTTCTTGTTGGAATGGAGCTTGGAATCATGAGGTGAAGTGGTTGTGAGGTTCAAGTATCAATCACTGGAGTCGCTCAGTCAAAGTGAAGGGTCTTAAGTCTTAGTCTGACCCCCTGAACTACAGAGGCTACTGCTGGGGCATGAGCGGAGGTCAAGCAGGGAGATTGATTATATAGAGCGCTACTCTGCACACACACTCAACACAACACACACAAAAATGCACGCGAAAAGCATTCAGACACATTCCCATGTATGCACAAACCCTCATGTGATAAAGCCAAACTCACTGGATTTACACGGCAATAAAGCACATACAAGCACACACATACACACGCACGCGCTAGAAGGTATGCTAAGTTCTAGGAACTGTCTTCCTGAGCTACTAAGGAATAACAGTGGAACAATCTCTCAGCAGAACAGAGGAAAGGGTTTTGATTACTTCAGCCTGACTGGCATCCTCAATAGAGCATCTCTGCCCTGATTACTTCTCTGACTAGAATGTGGAGCAGGCCCACCGGTGTTTGTTTCTCTATGTGTACACCCCAGTTTACCAGGCGTGCGTCTCTCTCCAAGTAGACATTTAACTGCATACCTTCAGTTTTCACAAGCTATTGCTTGTGATTGCACAGAAGTGACATTGAATTTGAGTCATCCATTTATTTGTGATTTCGGAGCAAGAGATAAGCAGTACAAATTGACACCTTTGATCTTTTTCCTTTCAACACAAAACTATGGTAAAAGTACAAACTTTACGAGTTTACTTCCCCTCCACTTATACGTCTTGCAAATAGATAGCTATGTTAAAACCAGTCACAAATTGTGGCTGTCCTCAAACCTTAATGAGGTGGGTTAATCCGAACGGCTACGACCGACCAGACTAGTGCGGTTTCACTATGGAAATCAATTATGGTTTGAACAACATCACAAGAGGGGAAGAAAACACTCTGTACTCTTTTCATTAGCTAGACAAACCACCCACCCCACACAACTAAGTTGCTGAACTTCAAAAGCCATACAATAGCGGACAGCCACAAGCCAAGAACATACACGTTCAAGTGCAGTTGTAATTCTATTTAAATAGAATTATATGAACGTATGAAAGGTACAAAGAATGAAACAAAAATCTGGATGCTGAAGGAGCATAGATAGATGCCAAGGGGATAGTTAAGCCTAAAGAAGTCTGCAGTATTTCCCTACCTGTACATGCCAGCAAACAAACTAACAAACTTAAACTCAAACACACACTCATACTGGCAGTGGAGGCAGCTGGTGTTTACCTGACA
Organism: Galaxias olidus; assembly: GCA_026901105.3. Taxonomy (NCBI): domain Eukaryota; kingdom Metazoa; phylum Chordata; class Actinopteri; order Galaxiiformes; family Galaxiidae; genus Galaxias; species Galaxias olidus. The sequence continues at coordinate 52,489 of JAPMUY010008114.1, forward strand.
TCCTTTCCAACAGGAGTCTTGGAGCCTTTATGATTCATAGTGATGAGACCCCTCCCAAAAAAAAGTGTTTTCATTCACTAGTTCTGTATATATTAAGTGACTGCACTGTTCACTCTCTCATTTGCTAGTTTGACTGATTCGTTACCTTAACTTATTGGCAACTCATTGTACCGTAGTGAAACAGTTACAATTTGCATTTTTATTCTTTGTTCTTTTCTTTTCATGCTCAGAATTTCTTGCTACATCACTGAACTAAAATGAACTGAACTGCTTTAGACTCTGTTGGCCCCGGTTGTATTTCCCAGTGAATCTGAGCCAAGTGTGCTGTGTCAACAGGAATAATCTGGGGCTGACTTCAACGCTGTGATGTGAGAAGGTCCTGCGACAATAAGCAGGCCTACAATAACTTACATAAGCACTCCCCGATAAAAAATTTTTTTTTATAAAAAGGCAGGAAGCTCCATAAGAAACCTGTATTTATTTGATCTAGAGTGTTTGCTTTCCGCACAAAAAAATCTAAATAAACATGCTTCGCTTTCTCCTCATTTATAGGATATCACGACACTATGAAACTAACAATGTGGAATCTGCATGATTCTAGACAATTATTCCACAGGCTGTTTTCTGGACTGGACAATATATTGCTTGATATAATTTTAAATATTTGGAACTGTGGCGAAACATCCAAAACAGGAACACTCACATCAACCATTCCTGTTTGGGTACAAAGCAGCAGCGTAGACATTACATTGGTCATACTCTAGATGAAAACCTGAGTCTGATGCTGAGATATTTATGTCGGCATTGTTTCATCTGCCGTGTGTGTGAGTGTGTGTGTGTGTGTGTGTGTGTGTGTGTGTGTGTGTGTGTGTGTGTGTGCCAGATGTAGCCTATATTGTTTATGTCTGCTCTGCGTTAACTGGGGAAAACTGACACAGGTTGCTGTTGCTGTGGTAGTATGTTTGTTTGTGTGTGGGTACGTGCAGAATACTTTAATTTAAGTGTGTCTCTCTCTGTGTGTGTGTGTGTGTGTCTGTGTGTGTGTGTGTGTGTGTGTGTGTGTGTGTGTGTGTGTGTGTGTGTGTGTGTGTGTGTGTGTGTGTCACTGCATAGTAGTTGAATAGTGTGTGTGAGTGTGTGTGTTTGTATGGGCCTCGTATTCAAGAGTGAAGTCAAATTAAAGTCACATGAAAATCTCTCTTACGGTTGGAAACGATCATGTTAAAACCAAATCCAGCAAATATAAAAGTAGTTCTCCAGCAGCTATTAAGATCATGTTAATGCAGCATTAAAAGTGCCCATGCATGACCGGTGAGAGTACGCACGCTATAACAATTTAATTCGACAATAAAAGCCAGCTACAGAGCAAGTATTTAAGGGCTTACCACAAAGACAAACATACAGACTGAAACGCAGGCTTCCACAAGTCTTTTAAACAGTGGGGAGACCACAAGAAACTTTAGAGGTAAGTGGCAGCTTTAAAACAGCAGCGTAAGCTCTCTCTCACACACACACACACACACACACACCCACACACACACACACCACACACACACACACACACACAGAAATAAACAAGTAAGACTTTAGCCTTATGACATGACTTTAATTATTGCCCTTATGCAACCTATTACAATCTAATAATAATCTTGGCATCTTACTTCCACACTTTAAAACGTTATAAAAATGAATAATTACAGATGGCCCCATTTAAGGAATTTGCTAGAGGGCACTCTTAAAATGTGCAATTTACTTATAAGGCAGATTTTAAAACCAATAGTGAAAGACTCTAGGTTATACCTCATGTCATCGCACACTACAGTATCCAACAAAGCATACAAAACTGTCAGCCTGGTGAGAACTTGTGTTTTTTAAAGATATGTTTTGGGAGGCAATATTTGCTTTTTATTTGAAAGGGCAGTAGGTAGACAGGAAATGTGGGAGAGAGAGAGAATGTGAGACATGCAGCAGAAAGGCCTGAGCCGGAATCAAACACAGGTTGCTGAGCTAAGGACTGGCCCTTGTGGTGTGCGCCTTTAGCCCTATTAGCCACCAGTGCACCCCACCCTGGTGAGAATTTAAGTGAAGCCACTCACCTCTAACTTCCTTCAATTCTTTATATTTTATTGTAATATATGACAGCAAAGTTAGCAGAGACTAAGATCCGTAAACGTGCGATAGCTGGAGATGACAAAGAGTGCCATAACACTCTTCGTGTTAAAAAAACAAACATGATATATTTTGCTCTGAAGGCTGCTCTTCCATCTAGGGAGCAACCTATTGACTTATAGACCAAAATAATCTTTGTCTTCAACCAGTGAACACAAAATAGAATGTACAATGTTTCGTTGGCAAGTCATTGCAATTTTTTTAAATATAGGCCTACCACGTCCATTCATTTATATATTTTAAAATATAATATTTTGTACTTTTTTTATACACTCTAGTTTATATATCTTGATAACACCGTAGGGGTGAAGGAACTCTCCCCGTGCGTGGTCCTTCACAAAGG